>OU860798.1:3320323-3415323 GCA_917862395.2 Heliconius sara | reverse complement strand
GTTTGTGATTTAAAGCCAAATTGATTAGGATTATTGTGGCCGTTTATATTGATGTGGTGTCTTAATCTTTGTGCTATTAACTTTTCCAGAAGCTTACCAAAAACATTGAGAAGTCCTATCGGCCTGTATGCAGAAATTTCTTTGTGATTGTTTTTGTTTGGTTTAGGGAGGGCTATTATGTGTGCTACTTTCCATTGTGTTGGAAAGTAGCCAATAGTGAGACAACGGTTTAATAATTTGGTTATAACTTCTGGGTACTCACATGTAACTTGGAGGCATATGTCAGCAGTCAAATGATCAGGACCTGGAGCTTTTTTCGGATTTATGCATTTGAGGCTACTAATAACTTCTGCTGTTGTAAATAATCTATCATTTGGGGTTTGGGGTGGATATTTTGCCTGTGCTCTGTACTGCATTTGTGTATTAATTGTGTCGTCTGTGTCGTTCGGGTAAAATTTTTGTAGTAAAGTAAAAACAGTATCTTCTGGTGATGTTGTGTATGTTCCGTCGGTTTTGCGTAAAGTGGATGGAGGGATAGGCTTAGGTCCGCATTTTAATAGTCTGTTAGTTACCGACCAGACGTTTTCTTTATTTTGTTTTGTGCAAAATTCCCTAAAGTTTGTATTTGAGGCCTTACTAATTGCATTTATATATTTCTCTTTTACCTCTGCTCTTTCTTTAAGTATGCTATCAAGTGGTTTCTTTCCCTTTTTAAGGTCACAAATAGTGTGATGTAGTTTTATAACTTTTTTCTTTAATTGCTCAAGTTCGTCATTCCACCATTGTATCTTATTGAAGTTATTTATTTTAGGTCTTAGAGATTCATCACAAGTGTTCTGGATGGTTGTAGTTAATTTTGTTACGAATTGTTCTATTTTGTTTATATTGTATTTATGTATTGGTTCATTATGCAAGTTATTTGATTCCATTTTATTTCTTAGTATTGTTTTGAATTTTATCCAGTCAGCTTTATTTGTATTGTATTTGTATGTAGATTGTTTCTTTCTTTTGGTTACTTTATTTTTAGTATCTAAACTAAATTGGAATTCTATAGAGTGATGTTGAGATGAGGGACAAGCGGAGGTATTTATTTTCCAGTCATTAATGTGTTCGAATGTGTGATTTGAAAAAATGCTAAGATCAATTATAGACGTTCGAAGACAACCACGTGTTGTAGCTTCAAATGTGGGATCTGTTCCTATGTTACCTATTATTAAATCATTAGTGGTTATGAGTTTTATGAGGTCTTTGCCCCTTTTATTTGCGCGGATAGAACCCCACTGAGGATGCCATCCGTTGAAATCGCCACCGATTATTATATTAGCATGCGGATGGTGTTTTATAAACAGTTCAAGTTTATTTAAAGTACTGTCGGGATCTTCTCTTGGTTCAATGTACACGCTTATTATATACAGTTTAAATTTGTAAGTTCGGAGGGAAACTATTGCTAGATTGGAAGTTGAGAATTGACTAATGCCAATGGTGGCACCCAAAGTGGATTTAACTAAGACAGCAGCTTTTATGCGATCTGTTGTTTTAAACTGATAGATATTTACTCCGGAAATAGAATTTATTGCGCCTGTGTTACTTGTGTAGGGCTCCGAAACTAAGGCCACATCATATTGCATTTCTGCAAAATATTGTATGAATTCTTGTTGTGAATAAAAACTCTTGTCTAAATTACCTTGAATGAATTTAATATTTTTAGTATTGGCAAGTCTTGATTGGTTAGTGGAAGATAAATTTAGATTTTTGTCAATATTATTACTGATCATTATAATTTATGTTATATTTAGTTTTATCAGCCGCCGCTATTTTCCGAGGGCAAAGCGCTGAGGTAGATGAGTGCATTGTGTTGTTATTTAATTTATATTTAGTATTGTGTGACTTACAATTTAGACATTTTATTTTTGATAAATCGTTTTTATGTGGGCAGGCACGATGCGTGTGATTCCGTGCCGCGCAATGTGAGCAATTTTGTTCAGAATTATTGCAGTGCTTTGTAGTGTGTCCAAAATGAAGACACTTGAAGCATTGCAGCAACGGGATGTGTTCGGTGACATGAATTTTTTGGTGATCAATATTAATACGTTTCTTAATAATACATGTGTTGAACACTACCGGTGACACCATTAAGACTGCATTGTATAGAGCTGAGTTTTTATTTTGCGTAATAAATTTTAACTTTAAGGCTTCTTTGTCTGTTGAATTTTCTTTAATTTCTGGATTCTGATTGTAAATTATATTTATTAGTTCGTTTTTATCAATATGTTTATTTATACCCTTTAGTATAAGCATTGGTTTAAGTTTGACTGGTAGTTGTGCATTTAACGTTTCGGATGTTTCTAACTTCTTAATGGTATCATCGCGGTGTTGTGTATTCTCAAATTCAACTATGAGTTTATTATTCGAAATTGGGATAACTTTATTCGGTGCGAAATTAGTGTGTGTGAAACTGACACCTTTTTGCCATTCCTTTATTAAATGAGATTTGGTTGTTGATGCAACTTTAGGCGTTACTACAATTGAGGGTCGAGATTTAGGTTTCATTTGTGACTTTGTGGCAATCACTTGAGCGTAAGTTGGTTCCAATTTTTGAGTTTTTATATAGGATGAATCTAGGTCATGTTTGAAAGTGGCTATTTCTTTTTTTACACATTCTACTATTTTATCTTGTATGTTTTCTGTAAGTAATTTGAACTCTTCCTTAAAATCTATATTGAGCGTGTTGGAGCTATTATTATTTCTAGTAATGGTGGCGGTGGTGGTGTCAGTAGTAGGAGTTTGTGTCACTGTGTTAGTGTTAACACTGTCAAATATATAGGTATCGAGGGATCGTCTTATTTCAGTTGCCGCCGATGCTATTATTAATTTGTTACGTGATGTTACGCACTTTCCGTCTGAAATTGCAACACAGATAGCGGTCACTAGACTGGTGATAGTTCTATCTAGTGTTTCTAAGTCATTCACATCTGCAGCGGTCGCAGGAAGAACTATTGGTTCTTTATTTACTAATTTAATTTTCTTTTTTACAGGTACGGATACTGTTATTTGGTGTTCTTTGGATGCTTGAAGTGTATCGGGACTCATCCTCAACGCCTCCATGTAGCTCTCCTCACTCTCCACACTCTCCCTTTCCCTACTTATTCCTACCTCCCGAGTTCCCTTCCGTTCTTTAGAGTCCCGCATCACGCGTGTTTTCGTTGGTGTTCTTATCATTTTTAAAACTAACTTTATTTATATAATACAATAAGACCGAGAAGAAATAATAATAAAAAAAAAAAAAAAATAATAATAAGAAGAAAAACACACGCACGATAATAATACTAATGACATAAAATAATAATTAACAATTTTGTTCTTATAACTAGGTATGTTCTTATAACTAGTGCTTGTGATATATAAAGTGTTTTGAATTTGTCTAATCTATATATAAATCTAATTTTTGTCGTATAGTATGTTAATTTTGAACTATTATATATAGCCCTAACGAACTTTTTCTTTACAATTAATTATTTTACAAATAGCAATAGTTATTGATATTACACATATTATTATTGGACACATACGTTATAAAGTTCTTAACTGCTTAAATCTTCCTCCTTGATTATTATTGAATACTTCATTATTCTTCTGCTATTGCCCTCTATTGGTCTCACTAGGTAATAGAAAGCGGGATAGTTATTTATTCCTTATAGTCTTTAGCTTCTTAATTTTTCCTCTAGATGGTGCTGTTATTGATTAAAATGCGAAATCATGTATTGAATTTATCGATTTTTAAAAGATTTGTAATTATTTATACACTTGTTTGATGTGATTTATAGTTTTCACTTTTTAATTAATTTTAGACTGATATTAGCTATTAATTGTCGGAGATTTCACTAATACTTCATATTTAAGGTCTGTTTCACTTCACTTATTACACACGTTTATTACTTTATTATTCCATGGTTTTGGATGTTGCCTATAATATTATTAAATAGTCACATGTTTATGCTTCCACTGCACTCATTTTTATTATATATTATCACTTTTTAGTATTTCTTTGTGTACATAAAATACGGAGCTAACGTTTTCCGTGGCTCAGTAGCGCCCTCTCCGATCTTATATCTGCTTAGTGTATTTAACATATGTATTTTGCCTAAAGTGATTAAACTTTTTTTTCATCTAATAACAATAACTATCTATAATTTATTTTATTTTCAATCAAAATATAATAAAGTATAAGATAATTAAATATAGAGAAAGTCACTTTAGAACTACATAATTTTTAACATAATTATGCTGTCGCATACACATACATACAATGGCAAAATAATAGTAAATTGTGAAACTTATTAGAAGTGACAATTAACTGCACATTTATTATGCACACACATAGTCCTTCCATATGTCTAGAACCAATTTTTCATTTTAATTTTTCATATTTTTCACCTGAAAATAAAAAAATAAATCAAAGGCGAAACTGTTTAGTACTATTTGGTCCACTATTTGGTTCCTATTCAGAGTATACTTAGATAGAGGGAGAAAGTATAAGTAAAAAATCCCAATAAAAGATTTATAACTTAACTAAGTTGTTCAATGTGTCGTATGATCAAACAAAGATACCAATACAACCTGAGCAAGTAAACATCGGCGGAGAGTTAAATATTTGTTCTATTCGATATATGCGGATAGAAAAAATTGCGAATTAGTATACAATATTTTTATATTTATAATGGATTTTTTTAGTAAATAATATATAAAATGCATCTTCAAGCTTATAGCAGAGCAGCATGGAGGAATGTAGTGTCAGGATATTCCATTTTCCGCTATTCTAATTAAAGAGTGCGTGTTGTATGGTGGAACTTAACGCCGTGTTTTGTCTTGCCGGGGCGTAAAAAAGTAATTTATATATAAGCATCGTTCAATTACATCTGGGACATTTTTAATTAGACGCTGTTCCTGCGCCATAATGGTCCCAATTTAAGATTCAAACCTAGTATATTCGAAATATTTTTATTAACTTGCTAGAGAAAGTGAAGCGCTAAACGGAGCGGTAAAGTGTTTAATTATTCTTATATGAAGTACAAGAACGAAATACGTAATATATTTTACAGCCACCATAAACTACAATACACAAAGGTACAGACCGTCGTAGCACAGTGGCACAGCCTGCAACTGTAAACGCGACAGTTGCAAGTTTGATTCCTTTTCGAGGAAATTAATGACGTTTTTACTTACTTGTTCTGTTAACAAAAAAAATGTGGCGCTGAGTTCCGCCAATCAACAAACAACAAAAATTCGGCGGAAAGCGGGACGGAGTGTTGTTTTTAAATCATAACTCTTATACAGCAATAAAACATACAATTCATTTGAGAACAATTTTGTCGGACAGTTTGACGTTTCCAACGTTTTTGTTGAAGGCAGTGCGGTCGGCTCGCAATCGGTGCGGTCTGTTTTTCAATCCCGAGTCCTTCCCTCGACACATGGCGAGTAGCGAGTATCGTAAGGACTTTTGTAATTTGCTAATTTTCACATTAGTTTTGTTATATATCTTATTTTGATGATTCTTTTTTTTATTTGAAAGTTAGTGCTGTGTTTGTGCATTTCTGACAATGGTATCTGTGAGAAAATCTCATAAGTCTTCAATTTGCATTAGGTATGTGCGCGGAAAACGTATTAATAATTTTATATCACGCCAACCGATTCCGATGATTCTTTTTTTATTGGAAAGGATGCATTTCAAGGATAGTTTGATGAAAGTTTGGTCGAGACGAAAAAAATATTCTTTACAGACAGACAACAATGTTATCCTAAATGAGTTCCGTTTTTACCTTTAGAGGATGATACTATTGTAAGCTCAATTCGGCCACGTTCAAAGACTTTCAGAATATAGAACATAAACTGTATCGAATATTACACTTGAATTGACTTGTTGCTTAATTGCTCAGGGAGATAAAACATTCAATTTACGACTGAACAAACAAAATATTTTTATGAAATATTTTTTAAAGTATTTTTTCTATACTATTTCTATATATTCAGAACCGACTTATTTGGAACGGATTTACTTGAAATATATAAAATAATAATAATCACTTATATTAAGGCACTCCGTTAAATATATCTTGTACAATTATCGAGACAGTCTATAGTGAAAGCAAGGAAATGAAAAAAATAATCCCCTCAATCAGGAATCGAACCCAGAACCGTCAAGTTTACAACCAGACATTACCTCATATAGTCACAGACGGCTACAAAATATACTTATTTTCGTATATAATATGTCTTACTATTACGATAAAAGTAAATTATCTAAGAATAATAAATAACCCAATGTGAGTGCAAAATATATTAGAGGTCCTCAAGATACATCAGACGGAGCTACCCTCAGTGACTAATGAGTCATCAACGTGACAGATACGCGGTTTAGTTCGGAGGAACCGAATTTATTTTCTAGTCGGACTTGATAAAGGCCAATAAGCTTTCATCTGACACTTAACACTCCTTTTCGTTTTTTCATTTTAGTCTTTTTTCATATATTTATGATATATTTTATGTTGATTCGAAAGAAATCTCGCACATAGGAGAGTAGCTAGTGCTAAGACATCCATTATCCATTAAGACATTTCCGTTTGAGCATTGCTTGTTGAGAGGTACAACTCAACGTTTCATTATGTTATTTCATTACGTTTATCTAGATCTTTTAAAAAGTACATACAAAGATAGGCTGGTGCATTCTTAGTCTTTTTCCATGTCTTAACAGCTTAGAAGAGAAGCACGGGTTTAGATTAGATGCCTCGTTACGACAGCGAAGAAACAAAAACAATAATATTTAATTTCTTCGAATGGAAATCGAATATGCAATGCAATACCTCCAGAATTCGGCGTAGAGCGGAGTATTTTTACACTCCCCCTGCCTACCTGCTATGTGGGATACATCGTGAAGCTGAAAAATAATAACCAACTTTCATTAGTGTCGATATTTCAAGCGTATATTTCCCATAAACATAAATTACCTATTACATTCCAGATTACTTATTTCAATACCAAACAGCTTTTAAATATAAACAGTTTACTTAATTTTCAATACAATAGACGTTTTATCAATACAAAACTTAATAAACGCGGTTCGGACGACAGTGCGGCGTTCGCTATTGTCGAAGTATCTTCAGCCCCCAGGCGCTTGTTTACACGCATTTATTTGAGATACAATACGATTTGATGTAAACGTTGTGCTATGTAACATCTGTAGATATTTTGTTATAGAACTACTTTCGGCTATACGGTTTTTGTCTTTTATTCAGTAATACTCTTGCATGGTGTGAAAATTAATTAAATAAATAAATTATGTCAAAAAAAAAACTATAATGTTATATGTATGTTTATTAACACCATCCACTATATATATTTTTAATTTTATATCTCCTAACCTCAAGGTTGTCGCTAATTAGAGATAAGACTGTCTTTTGTGCTTGACACCAATGTTTTGTTCATTTACTAAATGTAAGTTGTGACTTTGCTTGCTTTTAATAAAAAAGAAAAAAAAGCAATAAATAAATAATATATATATGAATCAATCTGTATATGCTAATACACTCGAAGTTTTTAGTTTATTGAATAGAAATGATTGTTAATTTACATGTATGTACTCTCGTTTTATACTTTTTAGTGATTTAATTTTACATTATTCTTAGTGCGAGTTATTATGATAGATACTTATTGTAATACGTTTCTACTCATAGAAGCGTTTGATGACGCTGGTGCAACTCGAATGAGTTTATGATTGCACCTTGAATTTGTAATTATTATTAATAATCTCTCTAATAGTCTACTTAAATAAATAATAAAAACCAGTTAAATCGTAATGTTACATAGCCTATAGCTCTTTTAAACAAACAAATATACAGTTATAAATTTGGATATATTATACAATTAATGAATTTTCAGATACGCTTTTTCCCATGTAATTGGGTAATCACAGAAACGCATGGAACCTACTATTACTATACTATTACATCTTTTCTTCTTCCTGCTTTGCTAGGTTAATAATTTAAAAAAAAAGTAATGAAAAATCTATTTTACATTCAAAATATATTCTAAGCATCGAATCGAATGTTATCATAATATCGTGACTGACAATACCTTTGTTTAATATTTCAACAGCTTTTGAGGCAGAATTTAGAACTTTAATAAGTTTCCAAAGACGAGCTTCCGATTAATATGCGGTAAAATCATTATCGCTTCTATATTTGTACATCTGGTCGACTTCGTTACCTGTTTAAGTGGTCGCTTTTTGAATATCCAATTTGCCTTCGATCAAATTGTAGATTGTAGAGTCTAAAATAAGCAATTAAATATTAACTTTAACACGCCGTGATAAGGTTTATATTGTGTTAATAAAAAAATGCTTAGAGCGTTTGATTTCCGATAGGGTGTTTGGATTTCTATAACATGAATTTTAGTTTGTAAGATATGGGAAAATGCAAGAAAGTCCAGTTTTAATTGAATTTACTTGATCAACTATTATATTTGTCAGATGAAGTTAATTGGTTGTTTGTATTAAGGTAAACAAGTAACAGTCAAGTTTGGAAGCCTTATGTTATAATAAAGTATTTAAGTTAAAACATTGAGTAATTTATTTTAAAATTTGATTAAAATAAAACTTAATAAACTAAAACCGACTAACTACGACTCTTTATTCTTTCTACTCGATATCGCTGAGAACGCAACGTGGAGTCTTGCGCGAACGCTACTTAGTCTGGCCATAAATACTGTTACAATTAAAAAGAAATAATATATTACTTTTGAATTTCAAATCTGTAATTTTAAATGGTTTTTCGTTTTATGTTGTTTTCTAATTTTCTCGTCAATATATTTTAAAGATATTAAAATGGAGTGGGATGATAAAAAATGTTGGCATTATTCGACTTCATTGATGATTTGGTAATGTATCCGATACGAAGGAGTGACTGAGCTATATTTTTGTGAAAAAGGTGTCTAAACATCGGCACAAATGTATAATACTATGAATATGTATATAAATGTGTATAATGTATAATAAATGTTACGTACAATAAAAAAATGGTTTTTTTATAACAATATTTATGGCAAGATTAAAGTATACCAAAGTCAAAGTTAAAGTCAAAACCTATCAATCGATACCTTTACCTATATTTAAATATGTATATAGAGTAGGTTTCACGTAGGCAATATTTGATGTAGTCGTAAGTATAGAACAAAACAGCCAATAAAGATTCAAGGAGTTCCAAAACACAGGCCTTTGCCTATTGGTTTCAAAAGACAATAACAAACCATTGTTCTGTATTTATTTAAAAACTTATTAAATGCAACTTTACCATTTTTATGTTAATCATTTCTTTTTAAATAAACTGAAAAGTGTAAAATTTTGTTGATTTTACCTTTGTTGGTCCCTGTATCATGATCCTTCATATGAAACGTAGTACGGGTTTGTCCCTTAGTGCATTCACCGTCTAAGATATTCATGGAATATTTACATTTGATTACCATAAGTTAATTTACTATAACTAACTATAAAAAATTATATATATATATATATATATATATATATATATATACATATGACTGATCTATACTAATATTATACCAGGCCAGTCGTGGCGCAGGAGCACAGGGTGCGACTGTGGACAGTTGTGAGTTCGATTTCCACTCGAGGAAAGTAAGTATTTATTTACATTTATATTTTATAGAAAAAACATAATTATTTTCATATAATTATCGAGGTAAGAATAGCATTTCTATTATTATATTACGTTAATCGTTTCGATGTAACCTCTTTTACCTCAAGCTCTTAGAATGTGTCATATAGTTGAAACATATGACACATATGATGTACTCAATGTATCATGATCACAACAAGATATTTCTCTGTGACCAAGAGGGTGATGTCACAGGTAAAAGCTAGTTGTAAATATATGTGTTGTATCTTTATTTTGTGATATCTTAATTGCATTTATATTTTTGCCAAACCCTCTGCCTACTCTGCTACATGCGGACTAAAGCACGGAGCTGAGAAATGAAAACTAAAAAACTTTACTAATTAAATTGAAAATTTTACAAAATGGCGTAAATCTACACAAAATTTATGAAGAAATGAAATATTAAAAGAGGTTTGACGTCGTCGTGGCGCAAGAGTACAAGTGTACAATTGTAATCACGACGGCAGTGATTTTGATGTTCTTTCCAGAGAATAAAGTATTTTCAATTCCTCACTCTGGTCACAAGGTAAAGCGCTTTATTGAGATTCGCCACTCAACACGCAAAGCATCAATAATTCTGCGAAAAGTATTAATTGAAAGTAGCTTAATAGGAAATTGAGTGTCTTAACAC
This sequence comes from Heliconius sara, assembly GCA_917862395.2. NCBI lineage: Eukaryota > Metazoa > Arthropoda > Insecta > Lepidoptera > Nymphalidae > Heliconius > Heliconius sara. Next base: position 3,404,970 of record OU860798.1, on the reverse strand, counting down.
TAGACTCCCAGGTTTCCTCTGACTATCCTGATATGTGCAGAATGCACTGTGAGGTTAAAATAAACAACAAAAATACTATTGAGCTATATAAAATTCTATTATACTACTACCGCAGCAAAATGCATGTAGCAAAACGCATTTCTCTATTAATATTTTCGACGACAGAAAACCCGTAGAGTCAAACTCCGTGTTCCCGAATTCGAGACATTGTGTATTGCGTGATGAAAATCAACGCCAATCTGTCAAGTTGGCGTCTCAAATTATTGATTGAATCACCTACATCTCCTTTATGTTGTATATAATGACTAAGACATCGGACTCTAGCAAGGGTGATTAAATGGTAAACACGCATCTATGTGGTTAAGCTGACTTAATCTTGTGTGATTGCTATCACTGGTGTTTATTTATTAAGAATATCGATCACCTATCTATCCTATAGTAAATAAAGCGTTAATGATTTAGAAATTTTTGATAAATTAATGAATTTCTTATTTAGTTATAATGAAATATTTAGAATTTACTTTTCCTTTCGTTTCCGTTTTTTAATTTTTTTTTCGAAGCAATTCGATTAAGTCTAGTGATATAGTACTTCGTTCCTCACTTTCCGCTCAATTTTTGAGACTATATGTTTTGAGTGGAGAAACAACGCTCCATTTTGTCTAGCAAAGCGATGAAATAAGAGCAAACATTTTCCCACATGGGCATTGAACCAGCAACCGTCGCGTTAACGATTAAACGCTGACCTCTATAGCACTAAAATGCGACAGCTATTTTAATTCGATGAATTTCAGCTCAGCTTTACGAAATATTTTTGTGAAATTTAAATAACAACTATTTTAATTTCACGTATTGATAATCATATAAAACATAAATATGAAATGAGAGCGTAATAAAATTTTAAATAATGCTTCGCTCTCGACTCTACTGACAAAGGAGTAGGAAATCTATGTGGGTGCCGAGGTCTGTGTTCACTCTGGATAAAATTCATGCTCTAAATTTTACTCGACATTTTTTCCGTACAACCTTTTTTATATTTGCAATTTAGTATATTTATAAAATGTAGTGGACTGTTAGGTTGATGTTTGGTTTGGTGTCTGGTGGTAAAAAATAACCAAACAACAATAGACAACATTTTCAGATGTTTTTCTGTAAATATAAATAATATTATTTCATTCTTTATTGCACTTTAAAAATAGCAGAAATACAAAATAATTAACAAAAGCGGGCTTATTCCTAATCAGCTGAAAGAGATTACAGTGCAGTTAACAATAAGAATAAATACAAATAAGAAAATAATAATATTAAAGTGTAACGAAATAAAACACCTTGAGGCTTTTACAGAACTTATATATCTTCCAGAGTAAAATACTAATAAGCTTGTACAATGTCTATCTTAAATTCTAATACAATATGTTATTCTAGAGGACCTTCTTCTACTTCCGCTCCAAGTCTAAAAGTATATCTCGAATTTTCCTAATACATAAAGCGTCATTTTATTAATGTTATCTGGTGACATTTCTATATTATTTATTTTAAAACATCTTTTTATTAAACAAAGAGGTTGATTTACATTTTTATAATAAAGTATTGCGACCATTAAAAAGGAGAAATATAACATCCAAGTACATAATTAGATATCTTGTGCCGTGTGATCCCGGCCTAGAATAGGATCATCCTGGTACTGGTGGTGTCGTAGGAGGCGACTAAAGTACGTGTGGTAGAGTCACGTCGCCAGCAATGGCAACACGCATGGGCAGACTCGACCGGATCATTACCACCCCCGGCATTTAAAACCGGCGTGAAGTAGTGGCTTTATGCCACTGCGTTTCGCATCAGGTAATGCCGGGCCCCGGCGCCCAACCCACCTTAAAGGCCGGCAACGCACCTGTAGCTCCTCGGGGGTTGCACGGGGTCGTGGGCGGCGGTAATCACTTACCATCAGGTGACCCGCACGCTCGTTTGCCGTGTCTTTTCCATAAAAAAAAAAAAAAAAAAAGATATAATAGAAATAGTCTTCTAGGGTTAGGGTTAGGAGTTAGGAGTCAGTCACAAAAATGCCGATTTTTAAACGTTAATATATGAATAATCGCTTGAGTTAACTTATTGATTTTTTTTTCGTTAATATATATCACAAGCTAGCAGTTTTCACAAATATGCTAAATTTCATATACATAGAATAATTGGTTTACGAGATATAAAGACGCAAAAGTGACTTGAAATAGTTCGTGTAAAATACACATTTCACATATTCAGCTTTTTACTTGGCTTGCTACGCTAGCGCGTGTCTTGATACATTTATCTGAGTACACAAAGAGCGAGATATATCGTATTGCCAGTGAATACAATCATGTCAGCACAATTGAACAGTAAACACGCATTCAGCTGCACACAGTGATGGCTTTAGCTGCTAAGTGCGTTTCCTAGTACTATCTAGGTCATGATGAACAGTTTATAATCGTATTATTTGAGCTTTTTAAATATTTTTAAATGTACCAGCTTATCGCTTTTCTCAAATAGCGGAGTAGATAGAGGGAATATTATTGTTTAGACATCTCCGTTTCCCACTTTCGGCCCATTTTTTAAGATGTTGCGTTTGAGCTTGTAAAGTAGCGATGATTAACACTGTGCATGGTCTTCAAGAACCTTACGTTCTTGTAGACCATGCACATAGGAAATTTCAAATATACAAAAATAAATTTGGAATCACTTGTACAAAATTTCAGAATAACTGTGATTTTAAAAGTTTATATTTAGTTCTTGCACGATACTAAAACACAAACAAACAATTTAAAACATAACCACCTTGTTTGACATTTTTAAAGTGTTATCCATAGTTAAGAAAATTACAAAAAATACTTTTTAGAAAACATTAAAAAAAATACGTAGCGGGGTTTTAACCCGCGCCTCTCCAATCGCTCTGACCGACTAAGCCATACGTTCTCATAGAAGCGGAAATTTGTAAAAAATTTTCCTTCAGAAATGCTAACAGCAAAAATAAGTTATTACAAGCGTAAAATTTGTAATAATATGCTAAAAAAATATTCTTTCTAGCTTCAAATCCTACGTTATAAAATTATTATACAGATATTTCTTCAAATTATATTAAAATACTACTGTTTAATAATAATACTGTTTAATTGAAAAGGAACATCAAAACGCAGTATCTCGGAAATTGGGGAAAAAAATTGTGGGGCACAAATAAATTAAATAAATTTTAAATTTAAATTAATTAAAAAAAAGGAAAACAATAATTTTTTTAAAATTTTAAGCCACGTTCAGCCTGCCGTGCTACATAAAAGATATAGCGTGAAGATAATTTTTATTTAAATACAAAACAAAACCTCTTATAAGTGGCTCTCTGCCATCTTTAGTTTCTGATCTAACCTATATGAAACAACTTTAGCCCCAGAACAGCAATTAGAATGTCTTTGACGTCTAAGATACGGTTAGGAGATAATTCCAGATATTTGAACATTGTAATTCAAGCTGCTTGTAGTTACCACTATAACACTTATATTGTAGTTACGTGATACACCTACTATGCTTTTTCCAAGATTTTTCTTTATTCTTGATGAAATATATTTTTTTAATATTTACATATATGTCAAATTATAATTGGAATGATCATGATTTAAAAGATAAAGTAGACTTTTACACAAAACAAAAGATATAAAAAGTTTCAAATACAAATATAAAAAAAATCTTTATCAAAATCAAATTTCAAGGACAAACAACTTCGTGTATAATTTGCATATTAAACTTTCAGGTTAAGCTTAAAAGACATTAGAAGGGCGCGTTGTAATAGGAATAATAAAATCAGAGTTCATTCGAGCACTTCATGCATTATTAAGTATCAGGTTTTTTATTTTTCTTCATTTTTAATCTTGTGTCGTTTTGTGTTATTTTGATTTTTGACTTATTCGACTGTAATACTGTGTGTGTAAACTTTTTTATTTATTTATGTAACAAGTTTGTATGAAAATAATATATATAATATTAGCTATGTTGTATTATATTAGAAATAAGTGTAGAATAAATACAGTGTGGTTATTGAGTGTGTGTGCTAAATGTAACACACGTATTTAAGCATCATATGAAATACTAGCCTTTACTTTAAAATTGAAATTTGATGTTGTAATAGATAATTGTCATTTACAACATCAAATAACAATTTTAATTTCTTTCAACTTAATTTCAATATAATGTATATATGCATGTGTTATACAAACCTTACGCTCGTTTACTCTGTCTATTAGTGAAAACCGCATCAAAATCCGATGTGACCTTATTTTATACTTTCCGAAGGCTTCATTGTATTATTATTATATCAGCATAAAAATAGGTAAATTGCCTTATCTATATCAAGCTCACTCTTGGCATGTCTGTATGCAATACAAAGTCCAATATCTTTGCATTAGACATATATGTATGTCGGTTTGTATATACAGTAGTCGTGTGTATTTAAATCTCAGCAGTTCTAAGTTATCAATATGGAACTACGAGTTGCTAAGATGTAAATTTCTAACTTCAATATTGACATAGTGCAAGCGTTAAGACAATGTGTCTTACTCGAGCGGAGATGTTTAGTTCGGGACAGTTATTGGTATAGCTTCATTAAATTGTTATATTCCTTTATAATTGTTTATTATTGTTACTAGTCAGTGGCGTAATTGGTCACTGGTATCTCAGTATCAGTATCTGACTTTATACAGAGGGAGTTATTTATTTACTTGTAAAAAGTTGATGCTTGTCATGGCGTAGCGGCAAACGCTGTTAACGCGACTGGTTGTGGGTTTGATCCTCATTCGAGGAAACGAAATATTTACTTAAATTTATATTCTTATTTCTTCGCTCTGGTGTTGAGAATAGCAAAGTGTGGCTAGCGTCCGCCACTCAACACACAATGCCTACAGAATTCTGTAAAAAGTGGGGAACGGAATGTCTCAACGTTAGGTTCCCTCTGCCTACCCATTTAATTGTTAAAAAACGTTGTTACAATGTTAATATTATATTAACACATGCAATAAAAAGGCATACAATTACATATATAATTGATATACTTTAAGCTAATAACCTTAAAAACTTGCATTAGTTTAGTTAACATTTTATTAACATATTTTACTACATTTATCTAGTATAATGAAGTGAACATTAATTCCATACTCACGTGTTTGTTTAGTTAGATACGTACTAATTAACTTGTGTGCGGTTTAAGCGCGAAGTAGTGAAGAATGTGGTTTACTCGAGTTTTGTTAACAAGTTATTCTGAAATTAATTTAAAGAATTTATTTTATTTATTTATACGGATCTTCAACTGTCGTGCATATAAAATTATCAAAAATATAAAAATAAAGGTTACTTATTATTGTACGAACTATAATTAATAACTAACTTTATTAAATACTAGCGGCTTCCACGCCATCTTGAAATATACGAATGTTTATTTTATGTATTTAAGAAAAATGTATTTAAAAAAACCGGCAAGCGCGAGTGGAAGCGTCTGCGCTCCTTTTACGGGAGCAGGATATGGCATAAAATATTTCAAACCCATATCTAAAAATAATTTCAAAATTCTTCAACAGTTTAGATGTTGGATTATTATTTTCATTTCATGATTTTTATCCACACTGAATTGTGCGTGACGCAGTTGTGAATAGACACCAATGAAACTGCTACTATAAAAATACTACTAAACGCTGCCGATCTTTTACCTTACAATCACATAAAACATAACCGAACGAGAAAGGGATATCTCTCGTTCTATTTTAATTTTAATAAAATCCTACTTAAGGCAAATTATTGGATCTCCTTTATCATGAAATTAAACTCCTTTATTAGTTATTGAACCACATCCACAAAATTCTATTCTGATTTTTTAACACAAAATATGATTTTGAACTGGGATACTTACACTTATTATTAGGTTTAAATCGTCGTCGTCTATTTTGTATTTTATTTACTGCTACTAATATTTTTGTCCTAATTAATATTAAAATTTTTACATTTGTTTCTAGTCTAAAAATAATAAATGTTTCATGGTACAGTCAAAAACTGATACACAATTCTTATTTGATGAGATAATTGATTAATTATGTAATTAATATTAAACAATATCCATAATTTATTGGTTCGATTGAAATTTAATGTTCTTTTTTAATTTCATCCCCTTGCTGTAATTAAAAATCGTTACACTACTAGATAAAAAAACAACACTCTTTCACAACGATGACGTTTGGCAGACTGTTGACACGATGTCTTTAAGAAGTAATTAATATGTCTTTTTAACTCCACGTGGGAAACTGCATATAGCAAGATAGGTAGAGGGTATCTTGTGTTAAGACACTCCACTCTCCATTAACACACTTTTGTTTCCCATTTCTGTCGATTTCTTGAGACGTTGCGTGTTCAGACTTTAATTACTAACGGTACTACAGACGGTGTAGGCAAGCCGCGGTCCGAGTCTCACAGGAGACGCCCGCGACACTGTGTTGTATATTGTGGGTACCTTGCAGGGTAGTCAAGGTCAGCTCGCTTTTCTAGCTCTAGTTCTAGCTCTTGTACCCTACTTAACCACAGACTATATTTGAGAACAAGTCGCTAGCAATTTCCTTATAATCTACCCTAAGGCTGTTAAATCGTCACCTAATTTATATTCAAGAAGCATTTCCTAGCAATGATACTTTGTCAGAAATTTCAAAGTAATTATTGGTCCTAAAATGCGAATACTTCGAACTTAATTTCTAATTTAAAATGTAATAATGTTTTCGTATGAAACACATGTAATGGATATTAGGGACAGGTGACTGAAAAAGTGAGTAAGTCAAGTTTGAAAGTTAAACGGTATTACATTGTTGTGTCGAACGCGAAGTGAATGGCAACAATGTGAAGGTTCACGAAGTAATATTCTTGTATGTATTCTAAGAAATTTTCAAAAGGTGGCTGTTTCGAAGAGTTTTTGGTTAAATGTTAAAATTGATTAAGAATTTTTTTCTTTTTACGAGATAAAGGCGTTACTTTACTCAACTAAATATGTAATGAAAATTTGAAAAGAAAGTGAAAGGGCTGCTGCTTCTATGTTTGTATCTAATTGAAAACCATTTTATTATATTAAAACTAATGAATAATACATTGGCATTTATATTAAATACAATTTCGAAACTAACGCTGCTTACAATTGTTTTATTTTTGAATGTGTACAGTACGTGATCGTCGCACGTTGGCAGGAAAAAAAGGTATTTTTAAATATACTAAATCTTTTTACGATTCATGTATAACATTGTGAAATGTAAGAAGATATTTTTGGTATTTTGATTTGAAAATAAAACTGATATTATTGAAAACCTTCTTTTTTACAATATTAAAATAAAAAAATTGAATCAGACTAATTGAAGAATTATATTTAATGAAACGAAATAATACTGATACATATATTTATATTTTATAACTTAAACTACAGATTGACTTTGAATATTAGACCATATATAAATGCTCATTATAATGCCTTTGTAAGTTTATTTTTTATGATAAAAATAAATATTAAATTGTTTCGAATATGATATCGTGACCCGAGGTATTAAATCAAATTACTACTATTGAAATAAATGTACGTACTTGAAATATAATAAAGTTTAATCTACCACAGTTAAATTTGGACGAAATAACAAGTAATCAACAAGAATTATATATAAATGAAAACATTCTTAATACAGTTATCCTGCAAAGTGTAGTGAAGTTGAAACTTCGAGGAGCTCTTAATTTTATGAATATTTAACAGAATTTAGTACTCGGCACGAAATATGGCAAAAATTTGTTAGTAACGACCTTCTGTGACTTGAACTTAAATGTAACTCTTTGCAGTAGGCTCTTATATCAAAATCACGCTTAACGCGACGCTGACGGTATTGTAACCAATTTTGTCTGAGTATTTTTATAGAATATAAATCTATTAACTTACCAAATTACTTTTATTGTATTTTTATTGTATGTTCTTACTTTGTGCCAATTTTCATAACTGCAAGTCCGCGGAATGTACGCTATAGATTTTGATTATTATTCACCGCGAATTTCATAAAAAATGCAGCAAAATCGATATCGATATAAATAGTCTTGACAGACGGACAGACGGACGACAAAGTGATCCTATAAGTTTTGTTTTTACCTTTTGAAGTACGGAACCCTAAAAATATATAATCTAGAAAGAATGACATAATAACTATTTCGACAGAGCTCTATTACAAATCAGGCATCATTAGTGGCACTAACGACACCGTATCGAGTAATACCCGCGCCCTTTGAGGTGTTTCTGTTGCTTAGTTGAAGATCAAAAGGATTTTGTTACTGTACAATTTTTTCCCCTATATTTTTTTGAAGATCAAATAAAAAGAGAATAAGTGTAGGATGTAGTAGTCGAAAATAGTGTAAAATTAAAAAAAAATCTATAATTTAAATAATGTAATAGTTTAATTAAGAATTTATTGTATACATTCCCCCGTGTAGGAATCGAACACACAACCGTCACGTTTACAAACAAACACTTTTTTTTTTATGGAAAAGACACGGCAAACGAGCGTGCGGGTCACCTGATGGTAAGTGATTACCGCCGCCCACGACCTCGTACAACCCCAGAGGAGCTACAGGTGCGTTGCCGGCCTTTAAGATGGGTTGGGCGCCGGGGCCTGGCATTACCTGATGCGAAACGCAGTGGCATAAAGCCACTGCGTCACGCCGGTTTTAAATGCCGGGGGTGGTAATGATCCGGTCGAGTCTGCCCATGCGTGTTGCCATTGCTGGCGACGTGACTCTACCACACGTACTTTAGTCGCCTCTTACGACACCACCAGTACCAGGATGATCCTACTCTAGGCTGGGATCACACGGCCAAGAGACTTTGTTTCTGCACCACGCTGGTTTTATAAAAAAATAATACTTTAAAATATATTTTCTAAGTATTTCATAAATTGTTAAGCAAAATCATTTATCTAACTAATATAATCGTTAAAACACGTTTTCTTCAAAAGGATTCCATTTAGAATGATTCAAACGAAAACGAATTAAAGAAAATTTGGGCTGAACTTCAGTAAGCGAAAGCTAACATTAATTTAAAATCATAGTTTCAAAAGTCATTTGACAAGATTTCTAAGTGAAGAAATATTTTTAACGAAAATAATATTTTAGGGAAAAATTCTACCAGAAGTACCCTTCTGGAATTTTTCTCACAATAATGGTCAAATTATGGCTAGAGATCGTCTTGAGATAAGGTATAGCTATTTATTTTATGAATTTTTAATTTAGTTAATTCTTTCTTTTTCTTAGCTTCATTTTAATAATACTAGCGTCCTGAACGCGGCTCCGCCCGCGAAATCATGACAGTATTCGTGTTTATACACATTATCTGTAGTGTACTTATAAAGACTATTAATATGAAGGTTTAAGCACCTTGGATTACATTATCGTAACTTCCATTAGATTGTTTTGGAAATAAAAAAATATAAGACATTCCATATTATGGAACAAGACTACTCTAAAGAATGTTATATTTATATTACACACTCTTATAAGGCGAATCTTGCAAAATGGCGTCTTAATTAGCACCTACGAATAAAAACGTACCCCTATGCAACATTTGTGATACCTAGATTTTGTGATGAGTGAGTGAGTGACCTTTCGTTTTATATATTGATAGCGTGGTAACCTAGTATTATTTTACATTATTCCCGAGTGAGAAAATGAAACTAACTCCTTGCACCAAGTGGGAATCGAACTCATAAGCGTCGTGTTTATAACAAAAAGTGTAATGTAGCATATTTTGTATACTTACAAAATATTTTATATTAAATACAGTTTGAAATTGCTTGCTCCACGCGGTCTTGTAAAACTGGACTCTTATAGGATCACTTTGTTGTCCTATAAGGGTTGCATCTATGAACAAAACCCTGTAAGGGTTCTTTTTTGTACTTTTTGTGGTACAGAATCATAAAAATGACTATTGAATTAGTTTCTACGCATAATCTTGTCTATCACTGAAAAAATACGCTTAAAAAATTATTTATACTTGCAAATTAACTGTCGACACCGCTATAAAACAATTTGTAAGTACATGAGATGGTTTTGAGTAGAATTTCCACTTGAAAGAATCTCTTATATTTATGCTATCATAGCAAATGCTTCTTTAACGAGCGGATCGAAACCAATTTTAAAAAATCGAAACAAAACACCGTACTATGTATATTACGTATAAAGCAAGCTATATAAATAAAGCTATATATATATATATATATATATATATATATATATATATATATATATATATAAATATATATATATATATATATATATATAAAAATATAGACATCGTTACATAAATCTGCATTGGAAATAAAGAATTTTGCATCTGCATAGTCATCGATGTGAAAGAACGTCTATATCTTTTATTTGCAGCTGCACTCGATGTAAGCTGAATGTTCCGATGCGCGTAAAAACCAGCAAAGTGTAACAGTAGGTACCAAGTCTTAAAAAATAACATATTTTGTTGAATATATTATGAATTTCCATTGTTATGCAGAATATTTGGTGGCTTTAAATATTTTTATCCTCATAGCGCTAGAGCTGCTAACTTTATGAAGTTTCACACTGTATCCCGCACATAGCAAGGTGAGCAGAGGGAACCTAGTGTGAAAACACTCCATTCCCATTTTCCAGAGGAATTCTGGAGGCATTGCGTGTTGAGTGGCGCTTAACGCCTCGACACTATAGGAAAGATATGACATAGTTAAATATTTTATTTCCACGATTCTTGACGCAAAAAAACATTTTTTTATGTTATTTAATTTGTACCTACTGTCTACGTAGTTAAAACATTTTTTTATGTTATTTAATTTGTACCTACTGTCTACGTAGTAGTATATGATTATACCTTAAATACCTGTACATTAGGCGAATTCAAAATTAAATTTTAATATCGACTACTCAGTTACAAACTAAATAGCGAAATGAAATATAATTTCCGTCTATAATTATAATTCTCCAAGTAGTATTTAGCAGCCATTTTATTACTTTCAGAAGTCGGTGCTTACCGTGAAATACGTTTGGTTGGCAACGTGATATGACCACACGACACCACACGAGGCACCGCCACTATAAATATCAAAATTTATTAAAGCTGCTAACTTACCTTTTTAGAGATAGAGAATATTTGACTTTTCTTATTATATTAATTTTGTAGTTAAGGTGAAAAACCTTAGTTATTTATCTATCTTTTTTACACTTTCATCTTATTTTCAAAGAATATTTTTTTTATATCCTACATTTAAGAAGCAAGCAGAAGTAAGCTATCAGAACACGCTGTTCTTCTCTTTACACTCTATTTTTCTAGACATTTTGTGTTAACTGGCTGAATACAACGCCGCGCTTTGTCTTGTTACCAGAGCGAGGAAATGAAAATAATTCATTTAAACGAGGAACCGACACTTTGCTCTCCTCTTTTTGCCCGAATTTGAGACACTCAACTTGCAAGCGTTTTGTGGCAGAGCTCAATGCCGCATCCTGTCTTACCTATGCAAGGAAATTAAATAAAAGGAATTGTATTCTAGTATTATGTATTATTATAAAATAAAAAATATATGGATGTAATGTAGCAAGGTTTAACTCCTTTATCAGTTTCCAATTTTGAAAATTTACAAAGTTTTCTCTTCGATATTACTTTTATCAGACGAGATAAAATGTTACCTAAACATTGTTAGGAAGTACTCACATCATAATAAATTAGATTTTGAAAATGTTCCCACTCACAACGTGTTTTGCCTTTAAACGAATTTGGACATGAACAGTAAGTAGCAAAGCTAAAAGTACATTTGCATCTAAGGAAAAAAAACGATGAAGTTTGAGTTGACATACTGATCCTCATTTTTTGCAGAATTCTGGAGGCATTGTGTGTTAAGTGGTGAAACTAAACGCTGTGCTATGTCTCGACCAGAGTAAAGACATAAAAATGTGAAATATTTCATTTCCTCGACTGGGAATCGAGCCCACAACCTGTCGCATTAACAAACATACATTTTGCCCCTGCACTACGACTGGCCTCTATTGAGTAAATATGTTCTATATCTTTTCGCTATAGTGTGAGTTACTTACTAACTAAATACTACCGTGTTCTAGTAGGATACTAACTATTTCGCTTTCAACTAAAACTTTTAAATAACCAAGCGTAAGTTAACCGCGCGTATGATGAAATATAAATTACATTTACACTGGCAAAGTCGAATTTTCTTCACCGTAAAGTATAACACGAAGCCTCAGTATTAATTTAGTAACGGAATCATATATGTATGCGTTTAAATTTTAAATATATTTCTTTAAAATATGTTATTTTTAACTGGAAATTACTAATATTAGAAAGATGGATATATTTCTATTAGAAAATAATTTACGTGCATAGTAATAAACGTTTACCATTACATAAACATAAAAGTGTAAATATTGTCAAATGCTCGGTAGTGTATGTATGCTTTTTTTATTGATTTAATATACTTTATAAGCATATTATTGATAAATATAAGCTTTCTGCACTTCTCCTACATTTAAACCATAAATGTGCCGAATTTCATACTCCTCAAACTGCGAAATTTTCGTAAAAATGGGTCTAAGGTTTTGCTTCACGTATTAATTAGGTACGTGAAACATAGGTCTGCTCGTACTTGACTGCTTCTCGTATGAAGAGTATAGGGCTATGTAGGGCGATGTGCTTGCATCATATTCGGGTGATGCCTTAAACGTACTTAGTCATCTTCTTAAATCGATCGATATGATTGACTCCAAAACTCGTTTTGTGAGAAATACTAAGCTGAAAAAAATAGGGCAGATAGAAATGGGAGCTAAAATAACTGTAATTTTTAATATAATTTTATACTAATTGCCCGTACATAATAATATTCATATAATTTTCATTATTTCGCCTCATGATTTCATTCAGTTAATATTGGAAGGCGAAAGTTCCCATCCATTCGTTTCGATAATAACTTTGTTTTATCTAAAACTTACTCCTCAGATTCCTTTTTCGTTGTTTCATCCCTTATAAAAAGTAAAGCGCATTTGTTAGCCCTAAATCGACTTTTCTCTTCTAAATTGAGTCCGACTTGAACAAATTACGTTTGGAAACTTTTACAAAAAAAAATCGCGTTTCAAATTGATGCATCAGCCTATTATCTTTTAAAGATGGCTTGTTGGCGAGTATTTACGAAAAACTACGAGAATATATATATATATATATATATATATATATATATATATATATATATATATATATATATATATATATATATATATATATATATATATATATATTAATATGTTTAAATATTTTTTATCTCATATATGGTAACTAGTGTTTCGCTCGTGGCTTTACTGGGTGGATTACATGGTTATGGGTGTATTGTTATTACCCGACACGGGTAATAAAAAATAAACGGGTAATAAACGGGATACAAAAAAATATTTTAAGGGCATCACAATATTACACATATTTAACGAAAAACAAAATTTTATAAGTAAACTTAATGTAAATAATATGCGAAAGCGAAAATCTCACGATTACTCATCCATAAACAAAAAAAATAAGCAGCTTCACGCTGTATCCCGCACACAGCAGGGTAGGCCTAGTGTTAAGACAGAGCGAAAAATGGAAATATAAGTTTTAGTAAATATTTCATCTCCTCGTGTGGGGATCGAACCCACATCCACCAGTCGGTTTTACAGTCACACTTCGTGCCACTGCATTAGCTTAAATTGATTAAATTACGAGTAAATTGTAAAGATTTGAAATAATATCATCAGTCATACATTAGTTTTGTAAAGCTTTACGCTGTATATCACGCATAACAGAGAGAACCTGGGAACCTAGTAATAGGACACTCCGTTCCTGTTAAAACACTCCGTCACATCATGTCCTTTCGCCGAATCGCGCTTCACGCATCGTACTTTCTTTCTTTCGACGAATTCTCGAGCAATATATTTGTTATAACCCGCTTAATACACCAATGTGTTGTTAGTCTAGAAACCGCCACTCGAGGAAATGAATTCGCTCTGATAACGAGGCAAAGCGCGGCGTTGAGTTCGCTACTCAACAAGCAATACCTCCAGAATTAGGGAAAAGTTGGGAACGGAAGTGCATTAATCAGAACGGAGTGTCTTGACACTGGGTTTTCAAGTACTCTCAGCTTACCGGAGCCTACTCTGCTATGAGAGGGATACAGCGTGAAATTAAAAAAATATATTTACATTTATTGAAAATTGTTAGGCAATTAATGTTCGAGAAACAGACGCGACTCCTAGCCATCGCTCGGTTTGTACCAGCAATAACCATATATCTAAAATTGAAATCCTAAATGGCCATTTGCCTTTCATGTTGTACTGTAGTGTAATATGTAGAATCGTTGTATTTTATTTTTTTTTAATACAAAGCGTATTAAATTTAGTATAATTATATTTATAAACTTGTAATAGCTACCAACGTCAAGTAATTGATACTTAACGAGAATTGACATCGTTGTTAAAGTTGATAGTAGGTCCAAATTGATGTGTTTAATAATGATATAGACTGATTTAAAATAGAGTGCCGTTGGGTTGCAGTATTTTATATTATTAATTGCAGTATATAAGAAAAAATATCATATCTTATACATGAGGGAAAATACAATTGAAAATGTTGCTTTGAACCTATGAAAATGGATAGGTCGAAAATAAAGAGAAAACGGTGCAATAAAAAATAATATACAATCCAGTCTAAAATGTATTAAACAATACTCCCTATGTATCTTATATGAATTCAAATTCAAATTCAAATTCAAAATATTCTTTATTCAAATAAACTTTTGTAAGCACTTTTGAATCGTCAAATGAAAATATAGACAAAAAAAAAAGCTACCACCGGTTCGGAAGGCAGTTCTGCTGAGAAGAGCCGGCAAGAAACTCAACAGTTGCTCTTTTCAAAGTCATTGGCATAATATATAATTGTATTACATAAACTTACAGATATCCTGCATTACATTCAATAGACATTAATTCCATATATGTTTATCTTCTAAATATTCTTGAACAGTGTAATAAGCTTTACTTGTTAGTATTTTTTTCAAGGTCACTTTAAATTGTGGTAGTGGCAAACTAAGAATACACTGCGGAAGTTTATTATATACACGTATACTCAGACCCATAAAAGATTTTTTAACTTTTTGGAGGCGAAAACTTGGCGTAACAAATTTATCTTTGTTTCTGGTTCCTATCGTATGTATATCACTATTTTTACTGTGACGCTGTACCTTTTGCCGGACAAACAGAATATTATAATATACAAATTGTGAAGCAACTGTAATAATACCTGCATCTTTAAAAACATCTCGCAGAGAATCTCTAGCTCTTAGGGTATAAATATATCTCACGGCTCTTTTTTGAAGGATAAATATTGAATTTATATCGGAAGCACTGCCCCATAGCAACATTCCATAACATAAAATACTATGAAAATAGCTATAATAGACTAGTCGGGCAGTTTCAACGTCCGTCAGTTGTCTTACTTTTTTTATTGCGAACGCGGCAGAGCTGAGTTTATCCGCAAGTGCTTCCAGATGAGTGTTCCACTGGAGTTTGGAATCTATAGTTAAACCTAAGAAAGTAGCTGATTCCGACACATTGAGGGGTTCTCCTTTAATTTCTAGACTAAGATCATGTTTTTTAACGTTTGGTAAAGCAAATTCAATACATTTAGTTTTTTTAGCATTTAACATTAGATTATTCGTATCAAACCAATAAAGAATATGCGATAATGCACTATTCACTTCGTCATAGTTTGTTTTATTTCTATCTACTTTAAATATTAAAGAGGTATCATCTGCGAAGAGTACAATATCACATAGGTTCTTTGCATAAAAAGGCAGATCGTTAATATAAAGAAGAAATAAAAGGGGACCTAGAATAGATCCTTGTGGAACGCCCATCCTTAGAGGAGATCCAGATGATTTTATATTATTAATACTAACTTTCTGGATTATTTCGTTTAGATATGAGGCAATAAGATCAAGGGCAGTATCCTGTATGCCATAATGATAAAGTTTCAACAACAGAGATTCATGGTCTACACAATCAAAGGCTTTGGATAAATCACAAAACACTCCAATTGAGTATTATATACTGCAATTAATAATATAAAATACTGCAACCCAACGGCACTCTATTTTAAATCAGTCTATATCATTATTAAGCACATCAATTTGGACCTACTATCAACTTTAACAACGATGTCAATTCTCGTTAAGTATCAATTACTTGACGTTGGTAGCTATTACAAGTTTATAAATATATTATAAAATAATTATACTAAATTTAATACGCTTTGTATTAAAAAAAAATAAAATACAACGATTCTACATATTACACTACAGTACAACATGAAAGGCAAATGGCCATTTAGGATTTCAATTTTAGATATATGGTTATTGCTGGTACAAACCGAGCGATGGCTAGGAGTCGCGTCTGTTTCTCGAACATTAATTGCCTAACAATTTTCAATAAATGTAAATATATTTTTTTAATTTCACGCTGTATCCCTCTCATAGCAGAGTAGGCTCCGGTAAGCTGAGAGTACTTGAAAACCCAGTGTCAAGACACTCCGTTCTGATTAATGCACTTCCGTTCCCAACTTTTCCCTAATTCTGGAGGTATTGCTTGTTGAGTAGCGAACTCAACGCCGCGCTTTGCCTCGTTATCAGAGCGAATTCATTTCCTCGAGTGGCGGTTTCTAGACTAACAACACATTGGTGTATTAAGCGGGTTATAACAAATATATTGCTCGAGAATTCGTCGAAAGAAAGAAAGTACGATGCGTGAAGCGCGATTCGGCGAAAGGACATGATGTGACGGAGTGTTTTAACAGGAACGGAGTGTCCTATTACTAGGTTCCCAGGTTCTCTCTGTTATGCGTGATATACAGCGTAAAGCTTTACAAAACTAATGTATGACTGATGATATTATTTCAAATCTTTACAATTTACTCGTAATTTAATCAATTTAAGCTAATGCAGTGGCACGAAGTGTGACTGTAAAACCGACTGGTGGATGTGGGTTCGATCCCCACACGAGGAGATGAAATATTTACTAAAACTTATATTTCCATTTTTCGCTCTGTCTTAACACTAGGCCTACCCTGCTGTGTGCGGGATACAGCGTGAAGCTGCTTATTTTTTTTGTTTATGGATGAGTAATCGTGAGATTTTCGCTTTCGCATATTATTTACATTAAGTTTACTTATAAAATTTTGTTTTTCGTTAAATATGTGTAATATTGTGATGCCCTTAAAATATTTTTTTGTATCCCGTTTATTACCCGTTTATTTTTTATTACCCGTGTCGGGTAATAACAATACACCCATAACCATGTAATCCACGCAGGTAAAGCCACGAGCGAAACACTAGTTACCATATATGAGATAAAAAATATTTAAACATATTAATATATATATATATATATATATTCTCGTAGTTTTTCGTAAATACTCGCCAACAAGCCATCTTTAAAAGATAATAGGCTGATGCATCAATTTGAAACGCGATTTTTTTTTGTAAAAGTTTCCAAACGTAATTTGTTCAAGTCGGACTCAATTTAGAAGAGAGAAGTCGATTTAGGGCTAACAAATGCGCTTTACTTTTTATAAGGGATGAAACAACGAAAAAGGAATCTGAGGAGTAAGTTTTAGATAAAACAAAGTTATTATCGAAACGAATGGATGGGAACTTTCGCCTTCCAATATTAACTGAATGAAATCATGAGGCGAAATAATGAAAATTATATGAATATTATTATGTACGGGCAATTAGTATAAAATTATATTAAAAATTACAGTTATTTTAGCTCCCATTTCTATCTGCCCTATTTTTTTCACCTTAGTATTTCTCACAAAACGAGTTTTGGAGTCAATCATATCGATCGATTTAAGAAGATGACTAAGTACGTTTAAGGCATCACCCGAATATGATGCAAGCACATCGCCCTACATAGCCCTATACTCTTCATACGAGAAGCAGTCAAGTACGAGCAGACCTATGTTTCACGTACCTAATTAATACGTGAAGCAAAACCTTAGACCCATTTTTACGAAAATTTCGCAGTTTGAGGAGTATGAAATTCGGCACATTTATGGTTTAAATGTAGGAGAAGTGCAGAAAGCTTATATTTGTATCAATAAAAAAAGCATACATACACTACCGAGCATTTGATAATATTTACACTTTTATGTTTATGTAATGGTAAACGTTTATTACTATGCACGTAAATTATTTTCTAATAGAAATATATCCATCTTTCTAATATTAGTAATTTCCAGTTAAAAATAACATATTTTAAAGAAATATATTTAAAATTTAAACGCATACATATATGATTCCGTTACTAAATTAATACTGAGGCTTCGTGTTATACTTTACGGTAAAGAAATTCGACTTTGCCAGTGTAAATGTAATTTATATTTCATCATACACGCGGTTAACTTACGCTTGGTTATTTAAAAGTTTTAGTTGAAAGCGAAATAGTTAGTATCCTACTAGAACACGGTAGTATTTAGTTAGTAAGTAACTCACACTATAGCGAAAAGATATAGAACATATTTACTCAATAGAGGCCAGTCGTAGTGCAGGGGCAAAATGTATTTTTGTAAACGCGACAGGTTTAAAAACCTACATTTTGCCCCTGGTTCGATTCCCACTCGAGGAAATGAAATATTTCACATTTTTATGTCTTTACTCTGGTCGAGATATAGCACAGCGTTTAGTTTCACCACTTAACACACAATGCCTCCAGAATTCTGCAAAAAATGAGGATCAGTATGTCAACTCAAACTTCATCGTTTTTTTTCCTTAGATGCAAATTTACTTTTAGCTTTACTACTTACCGTTCATGTCCAAATTCGTTTAAAGGCAAAACACGTTGTGAATAGGAAAATTTTCAAAATCTAATTTATTATGATGCGAGTACTTCCTAACAATGTTTAGGTAACATTTTATCTCGTCTGATAAACGTAATATCGAAGAGAAAACTTTCTAAATTGTCAAAATTGGAAACTGATAAAGGAGTTAAACCTTGCTACATTACATCCATATATTTCTTATATATTTTTTATTTAATAATAATACATAATTATAGAATACAATTCCTTTTATTTAATTTCCTTGCATAGTTAAGACAGGATGCGGCATTGAGCTCTGCCACAAAACGCTTGCAAGTGGAGTGTCTCAAATTCGGGCAAAAAGAGGAGAGCAAAGTGTCGGTTCCTCGTTTAAATGAATTATTTTCATTTCCTCGCTCTGGTAACAAGACAAAGCGCGGCGTTGTATTCAGCGAGTTAACACAAAATGTCTAGAAAAATAGAGTGTAAAGAGAAGAACAGCGTGTTCTGACAATTCATTTTAAAATATGTGATTATCAACCTAATTGTACATTCTTATTAATGTATGAATTAAAAATCTTGTTGTTTAAATGCGGCCAAATTGTATTAATTATATTGTTATTCATATTCTGGTGTATAGGCTATATTACTGTAAAATTTCATCAAATCCATTTAGCAGTTTTTATGTGAAAGTGGAGCAAACCATCCATAATAAAACAAAAATAAATTCTCCTCAATATGAGATAGTCTCGATTTCTTATACATTAGCTTCGCGCTATATCCCGCAGACAGCAGGGTAGGCAGAGGGAACCTAGTGTTAAGACACTCCGTTCCCCATTTTCTGCCGAATTTTGGAGGCATTGCGTGTTGAGTGGCAGAACTCAACGCCACGTTGCCTCGACAACACAGTGAATAAATGAAAATATAAACGTTAAATAAATATTTCGTTTCCTCAAGTGTCGATCGAACCCAATAGCGTTTACAGTTACACACTTGTGCAGATAAAAATATTCATACATTAAAAAAACGACTACCTTTTTGTATGTAAAATTCGCTTTTTATAACTAAGCCAAAAAGCATTTTTGTACTCAAAGGAATATCAAATAGACATTTCGATATTACTTTTTTATATCAAAACCACGACAATATAATAGTGTGACTACAAAAATGTTATTACAATGTAGTCACCTTAACGTATCAAAGTAGTATTCATTTTTGCGGAACAAAGAAGGCAAATATAAAATTTTATGTAGTGTTAACGTTTTATTATATGAGAAGTAAA
Source organism: Heliconius sara (assembly GCA_917862395.2). Lineage (NCBI taxonomy): Eukaryota > Metazoa > Arthropoda > Insecta > Lepidoptera > Nymphalidae > Heliconius > Heliconius sara. The sequence continues at coordinate 3,384,766 of OU860798.1, read as the reverse complement.
ATGAACGCGGAAACTTCTTCAATATATGTATATTTGTTTTAGTTGTTCATCATTTTAAATTTCCTCACGGGTGTATCCCGTGAGGAAATTTAAAATGATGCGTGAAACTAAAAAAAGTCTATAGTTCATAAGTCATAAATAAAATATATAAAAATATATGCTAGATTCCAGTCGCGCCACACAAACGTGTAAGTGTAAACACAACAGGTCGTGGGTTCGATTCCGACTCTAGGAAATGCAATATTTAATGTTTTTATTTCTTCGCTCTGGTTTCGTAGCAAAGCGAAGCGTTGAGTTCCGCCTGGACACATCGTAAATGTAAAAAAAAATTGTACATATTTTAATAAAATATGTACAATTTTATTTTAATAAAATATGTACAATTTTTTTTTACATTTACGATGTGTCCAGGCGGAACTCAACGCTTCGCTTTGCTACGAAACCAGAGCGAAGAAATAAAAACATTAAATATTGCATTTCCTAGAGTCGGAATCGAACCCACGACCTGTTGTGTTTACACTTACACGTTTGTGTGGCGCGACTGGAATCTAGCATATATTTTTATATATTTTATTTATGACTTATGAACTATAGACTTTTTTTAGTTTCACGCATCATTTTAAATTTCCTCACGGGATACACCCGTGAGGAAATTTAAAATGATGAACAACTAAAACAAATATACATATATTGAAGAAGTTTCCGCGTTCATTTTACTTCTCATATAATAAAACGTTAACACTACATAAAATTTTATATTTGCCTTCTTTGTTCCGCAAAAATGAATACTACTTTGATACGTTAAGGTGACTACATTGTAATAACATTTTTGTAGTCACACTATTATATTGTCGTGGTTTTGATATAAAAAAGTAATATCGAAATGTCTATTTGATATTCCTTTGAGTACAAAAATGCTTTTTGGCTTAGTTATAAAAAGCGAATTTTACATACAAAAAGGTAGTCGTTTTTTTAATGTATGAATATTTTTATCTGCACAAGTGTGTAACTGTAAACGCTATTGGGTTCGATCGACACTTGAGGAAACGAAATATTTATTTAACGTTTATATTTTCATTTATTCACTGTGTTGTCGAGGCAACGTGGCGTTGAGTTCTGCCACTCAACACGCAATGCCTCCAAAATTCGGCAGAAAATGGGGAACGGAGTGTCTTAACACTAGGTTCCCTCTGCCTACCCTGCTGTCTGCGGGATATAGCGCGAAGCTAATGTATAAGAAATCGAGACTATCTCATATTGAGGAGAATTTATTTTTGTTTTATTATGGATGGTTTGCTCCACTTTCACATAAAAACTGCTAAATGGATTTGATGAAATTTTACAGTAATATAGCCTATACACCAGAATATGAATAACAATATAATTAATACAATTTGGCCGCATTTAAACAACAAGATTTTTAATTCATACATTAATAAGAATGTACAATTAGGTTGACAATCACATATTTTAAAATGAACTGCAATAAAATCGTTATATCAATGGATTGTTCTATACAATATTGTTATAGACCCCAGGGCCCCCAGATATACGTCATTTCAGCAAAGAAATTTTGCATATTAATAGTCTAATATGTAGTTAATTATGTTAATAAGAATAATGTAAAAATGTTTATTTATTATTATCAGACCCTTTACGTAAGCCTTTGCTCCTGCCAGACGTCCAAAAGATGGTTTAATGGTTAAATATATTTACTTTAGCTTTACTAAAATTACCTAGGTCTGGGGGCCATGGGTTCTTGGGCTACTATAGCACTAGTAGTCCAAGATATTTTACTATTATTCTTTTAAAAATATTTTCTTAGTTCTATTAGACATGTTAAATATGGGCTCAATAAGTTTTATTTATAAGAAAAATTTAGTTCATAAAGTAAATTTTCACTTATATGCTTGTATTTTAACTTTCCTTTATAATTTGTGTTTTTAGCTTGCCATAAGTTTGTAGTTTACTCGCTGCTCATTAATCATGTAGGGCTGAATAGAAGCCGGCTTGTTTACCTAACCAAGATTTATTATAATTTAATTTTTGGGTCAATTTCGGGTCAAATAGACCAGAGCAGTCTGTAGTAAATCATAGTACTATTAATTTATAGATAGCGCCAGCATTAAACGGCCATTATGTAGAATGCAATATAGATATGCAAATTTCTAAATGATATAATAGCATACTGAGATACTCTATATACATATATCTACATATATTGATAATATTTAAGATCGGAAACGTTAGGTATTTGAAGGAAACTTATAGATATAATATTGTGTAAAAAAAATAATAGATATAGCGTGTCTATTTGTGCCTGTAGGTTTGCGTGTTGATTGGTGGAACTCAACGCTGCGCTATGCCTCGTTACCAGATCGAAGAAATGGAAATATAAATATAAATAAATATTTTATCTTCTCGAATGGAGTTTTACAGTCACATTTTGTGCCCCTGCGCCACGATTTGCCTCATAGATGTATATGTTGTGGAAATATGGTGTGTAGTGTGTTGTTATACAAGCACACATAAGCACAACATATTTGCTTAAAAATGCTAACTTCACCATTTATATATTACGTCTGACTGTAATCACTACAGTTGTGAGTGGGGACGCTCTGGAAACGGGACAAACGCGCGGCGTTGAGCTCCGCCATTCAACATGCAATGCCTTAAAAATGCGGCAGAAAATAGGGAACAGTGTGTCTTAACAATAGGTGCCTTCTGCCTAACCTGCTTTATGCGGGATAGAGCGTGAAGATTAAAAAAAATGCTAAGATTAAGTTTGTGCCACTTGCACAGTACAAGTACATTGAGAAGGGTGAGAAACGCAAAATCCCTCATTAGTTTGACGAGGGAACTACGAAATTGTAAAGGTAATATTGCGTATGACAGTTATTTATTAGTTTCTATTTGCAACTAGTGTTTGGACAAAATGGGATTTAATCAATCATAGGTTATTTATTTTTTGACTCACACTTTGACCTTTAACTTTTTTTTTATTTATTTGGCGTCATTTGTCCTTTTTATGGGTAAATCATACATAATATTGTATTTTTTAAGAATATTGTTTTATTTTAATTTATATTTTCAGTCACGCTGTCTTTCATATAGCAGGGTTAATTTCGAGACATTGCCTGTTATCAGCGCCTTGTTATCAGAGATAGGCAATGAAAATAATTAATTCCCCCGAGTGAGTATTACAACTACGCCATTATGATGTAAAATGAATATAATAAAGTTTTTTTCAAAATAACGAAATTAAGTTTATCAAATACATTTGTGCCTTTAATATAGAAATAGTATGCTCGAAAATGACTGAGATTTTACCAGCTACTAGTATATATCTCAATTGCTAGACGAGGTCAATACAGTGTACATTGTTGCTTTGCAAATTACGAATTGCACTGTGTTTGTTATTGGAGGCCGTAGTTGTCATCAGTTTAATGCTAGAATTGCTTGAATCGCTTAAATCATTGAAACGTGCGTCGTTTTTTTTTGTATTTATTAATTATTTTTTGCATATGCATGCAATTATTTTATGCATGTAATAACCTCGGAGAATGAGTGTTAAATTGTCATCTTCAACAAACACATGTTTATGTGTTCCTTCCTCTAGTACAGCATTTACATCCAGTATTTCTTTGTGCCCAGTCGTGGCGCTCAGGCACAAATTGTATCTGGAAACGAAATATTTATTTATTTTATTTCTTCGCTCTGGTGTTGCAAAGCACGGTGTTGAGTTTCGCAACTGAACACGCAATGCCTCCAGAATTCGGCGGAACATGGGGAACGGAGTGTCTTACTAGGTTCTACTAGGTTCCCTCTGACTACCCTGCTGAGTGCGGGATGCTGAGGCACTCCGTTTTCCCTGGCAATTTTTCATCTGTTTTTACTGGAATTTACTTAATAAAATTAATTGCATTCCCAATAATGGTTGCGTTTACAGTCAAACGATATACCACTGCATCATGATGGCCTATATATATATATATATATATATATATATATATATATATGATACATAAGATTTAATAATTGTGAAATAAGTGAGACCTCCCAGACGCCTAAAAAAGCGGCTGTTGGATGTCGTGATGTAGAATATGAGAGCCTAACTACTGAGGATGTTAAAGACTGTGCATAGTGGAGAAGGTTAAGCCGGAAGGCAGACCCTGGCAAACTCGAAAATTAATGGGAGGAGAAGAAGGAGGTGAAGAAGTAGAAAGAGAAGGAGGAGGGCATAAGATCTAATAAAGGTCTTGTTTACAACAAATCACATTTGGATATTATTTAATCTATAAATATTATATTCAATGACTTTCTAGCTGTCTTTACGTCATGTAAATTTTGCCATTTGGTAACCATAAAGGGTAGGCTGCAAAATTTAAATAGCCAAATCTGTCCGAAACGAAAATGGCGCTATTAGCGAAGGGAAATGGGATTGTAACTGGATTGCATGCTCACGTATTCGGAGGTCTACGTGAGAGAAATTGAAATTTAATCGGGCATATTTTAACACGTTTGTGGAACAGCAGTAAATATTTATAATTGTTTATTAAAATATGGTTGTGAGTACTATTTGTAATTTCAGGAATGGCTTTGAAAATTTTATTATTTCATATGGGTGCACTGGAAAAACAAATAAATTATTTTCAATATAAACATTTGTAGCAATGAGATCATTGATTTTCTTATAAATTAAACTTAATCGAAACAATATCATATATTTTGTATTATATATTTCTGCAAAACTCGACGTTTTGAACACCGTGCAGGGCACGGGGTCTACTCTTGATTCGGTTAAATAGTTTCATTTGAAATTTATAGGAATAACTTTAGAATGTCCAATTAATAAATAATTAGTTTCTTTTCGATATCTTTATAAATATTACACAGTATTACACAGTATTTGTGCAGAAAAAATTTTGCTTATTACAATGAAAATCCCTCAGTAACATGTTTTTAACTTAAACAAAGCCCAACGATAGAAAACGCCGAAACTGCCTAACAAACTGCCGAAATGAATTGGGCAGGATTACGAGTTAGTAATGTCCTCAAATATAGAAAACTTAACCGGAACTCTACTTTATACCGTTCAAATAAAGTTTATTTTTCTTTATCAGACAAGGGCATTCACGTTGGTTAGCCATAAAGTCATATATATGCTTTTTCGTCGTATTCGGAATTGTGACGAACTGTGAAAGGTGTCAGTTAGTATGTCGTGTTAACTTTGTTATTCTAACAGAGCGGCGTGTTGCGGGACTCCTGTATATGTAGGTCTTCAAAATACTTGTGTGGAGTTAAAAGTCTGGCTTTTAAAGATAAAAAAAGTTTAAAATAATGTTAATTTTATTATTGTTTTATGTCATTTATACTTTCAAAAGTATGTAATACTTTTATTAATTAATTATAAGTACTTGAAAGAAAGTTTCGTTTAGAGATCTGATTTAATTTCATAAATAAATAAATCAATCACTCAACATTTCTGGTTTCAATATTTTTTTAATTTCAATCTTACTGAATTAAGATATCTCCTTATATTTCTGGTTCTAAGAAATAACTACGAATTTTTATAATTATATTTCATTTTATCAAATAATTTTAAAAGTAATGCTATGAAATACACCTTCAGCCTACACTATATTCTCACGAAAGAAAAAGAAGTACCTACAGTATAAGTATTTATTCTTAATAGTAGTTATAGTAAATAAAAATAAAAGTAACGATTGACATATCGATAGAATATCATCATCTATCCCATCGAGAGGATATCGCTTATCGATTTAGACAAAAATCGGATATTGCAAGTAATCATACAGACCATGATATTGCGATCCGCTAGTATACATCCACACATATAATATAGAGGTCAGTCGTGGCCCAGGTTACAAGCGTACGACTATAAACGCGACAGGTTTTAGGTTCAATTCCCACTCGAAGAACTGAAATATTTAAATGTTCTTCGCTATAGTTATGAGGCAAAACGCGCGTGGAAAATAAACCCAGGAATTACTTTAAGTTAGTTGTTACAGTAATTAACAATTATTAGTATACGGTTACTACACTCGATAGCGAGTAACGTATTGTTTTTATATTTAATAGTTGGGGCGACGATGTTTAAGAATAAACGCATCTAATACGTCAGCTATTTAGTTAACAGCGTGATATTAGTCTTCGTAAGTAAGTTCTATTTTATTTGGGTAAAATTTTTGCTTTTATTCTTCTTTACCGTGAACAGTCTTTGTGTAATATATTTATTTAAGTAATAAAATATTACGGCGGTCATCTCGCAAAGGCACAAGCGTGCCGTCATCTCGCAAAGGCACGCGCGTGTTAAACGTGTCGCGTGTCAACGATTGTGGGTTCGATACTCAATAGAGGACAGAGTGGGGGAACTGCCCCCAGAATTTGGCAAAAATGGGCTGTGAATGTAACGAAACCGTAATGTCTTAATATACACTCCATTCCCATTAGAATATAGCGAGAAGCTAAAAAAAACACAAAAACAACTTTTTCCTATATTTATGTTTACCTAAAGCAAATATGTATAAATAATCAAAATTACGTTACTATCATATTATACATCTCTATAACACAAATATGATGAATATTCAATATGTATTTCAAAATCGAATTCATAGTAATTTCCCATCAATATGTTTCGGGACGTTGAACGAGTATGTATATGTCATACAATATATAGTATGATATGAGACCAGCCACTCTCACCTAAGACGGGCTTGCAGCGAGCACCTATATCAATGCAGAATGTAAACAGGAGATTTACCGATCAAAAGTAGATGGCCGTACGTAACTATGTTGGAAGCTTCTTTAGTGATTGGGGTTTTGTTGTATCGATATATTTGAAATAAAATGTTTTTGTTTTATAGAGTATTTTTTTTGACAAAATAAACACTAAAAATATTCTATACATTAGTATAAAGGAAGAATTGAATTAACTTAATATGTATCTTAACCTCAAAAGTACAGAGTAGTGGTACAGAGTATGCAGTATCGTAATTTCATTCATTCATTACCGTAATTGTAATGAAGCATGACGAACTAAGCTCAAGTGTAATAAAAAGAAAATAAAGGTGCAGCAAATGTTTTAATATCGTGCTCACTGTACATTTTGAATGTTTATGTGATCGTAGCTTTTTAGTTCCTGTTCTTACTTTATGTCTATTCTATCTTTACTCGTTTAAGCGTAAAGTTTTGTTTATTTTAATTAATAAAGAGAGAGAGAGAGAGAGAGAGAGAGAAAGTATGCAAAAAGTAACGAAAAAATAAAAATAAATGAAAAAATGACATACATCGAAATACTAATAAATATTGAGTACATCACTATAACGTGACGTTGGCGTGGGTAACAATTTTGTCTAGTCCCCTTTTCTGATATCACTCTCGGTGGAGCCATCTACCTGTTTTGTTTCGCTAATAAATTACTTATGCCACGACATTTTTTGTTAATCGACTTTCATTTTATAGCTATCTTTTAATATTAATAAATCTATGATGCTATGATGTTTAGTAAAGTTAAAAAGTTTTATTTATTATTAACTATGATTTTTTTTATGTATTTTAGGCAATTTAGTTGTTATTTGTAGTTATCAATTTGTATGTAAGAACACGTAACGAAGTAGCCAGGTAAAACGGAGTGCTACAGTATCTACGTGCCTCTTTCGAATCGTTTATTGAAAACTGAAAATAGTTTTCTAAACATTTTTAAAGTGTTATTCCACACTTAAAATAATTTTATTTTAAGTTACTTTTTACAACAATATATTTTACAGCAAATAAAAATCTAATTTTAAATACAATAAAACAAATCCTCAAATATTCTATTTGATATATTATAATCAATCAAAGCTGATTAAGACAATTTTATCAAAATAACACAATTCACAATGTCCACAGCACAAAAAAAGATTTTCTAGTAAGGATGGTTAAACTTTTAAAAACGAAATCAAGATTTTAAGATTATAAAACATGCAAAATTTTACAAAAAGGAAAGAACTTTATTTGTATCAACTTTTAGGCTTTGATAGGATAACTGAAATTGCCGTCTAGGCTTTACTCGAAGGACTGTTCGTAATATTATTATATCGTTCAATTGTAAATTGTAAAAGAAGTGACATAAGACATTTGAAAAGATATAAGTATAGAATGTATTCATAATTTAGTTTTTTTTGCGATTGTTTTTTTTTTGTATTGGACTAGAAGGAGAGCCGGTCGTGGCGCAGTGGTACAAAGTGTGACTGTAAACCGACTGGTTGTGGGTTCGATCCCCACTCGAGGAGATGAAATATTTACTTAAATTTATATTTCCATTTCTTCGCTCTGGTGTCGAGGTAAAGCGCGGCGTTGAGTTCTGCCACTTAACACGCAATGCCTCCGGAACTCGGCAGAAAGTGGGGAACGGAGTGTCTTTCACTACGTTCCCTCTGCCTACCCTGCAGTGTGCGGGATACAGCGTGAAGCTGATTTGATTTGATTTGATTTTGACTAGAAGGATCCCGCATATAGCAGGGTAGGCAAAGGGAACCTAGGAGCTTAGAATTAAGATACTCTGTTCTCATTTAGATATTTTCGTTCTCCACTTTCCGCCGAATTCTGAGGGCATCACGTAATGAAAGTCGAAACGTAACGCCGCATTTCGCCTCGTAACGAGTGGGAATAGTGAGAAAAGAACCCGTAACTTGCCAGGTTCACAGTGGCACCTTTGTGCTCCTTAACAAAACTTACCCCTCAATACTTCACATCTTAAAGCAAGTACTTAGAAAGCAATTATCATTTCAGTTCATTCAAACCCACACTCTTTGCCTCCATCTTATAAGCCCCGTCTGATTGAGTTCTAGATTAATATAGAGCGAGTTAATAGACCTGGCAGTGTCTTAATTGGAAATGTGAAGATTTATTGGAAAGTAATTTACATTCGGGGATTAGTTAAATGTGGATATAATAGGCCTAATAGTTTGTAAGGCTTTGCTTCGTTTAGATTTGTGTTGTGGCGATGCCTGTGAAGTGATATTTTTTTTAGTTACACGCTATATCCCGCACACAGTAGGGTACGTAAAGATAATTCTGAAAGCATTGCCTTCTGGAATTCAAGGTCGCACATTGCCTCGACACCACAGTGAAGACAAAAATTCTAAATATTTCATTTCGTCGTTCGTGGGAATCAAACCCGCGACCTATCGCGTTTACACTCATACTTTGTGCACCTGAGCGACTCAAAGGACTCAAACGACTGGATTCAATAATCTGATATATATAAAAAGGGCGGTCCTTTACTGGGTGACTAACAGACAGCTTACAATAGAAATTATAGAGTTACATTTCAGTACAAACGAAGGTTATGGAGTTTGGAAGTGTAGTGTATAAGTATTTTTTGAAATACCTATGGGGACAATAAAAATAGACTCTTAAAATCCAGACCGACAAACACTTTAACCTATACATATAGGCATTTATATGGAGGACAAGTTGACAGAAATTCGCATCTCTATATTCCATACAGAGCAGGATAGGCAGAGAAAACCTAGGGTTAAGACACTCCGTTCTCATTAAGATACTCCCGTTTCCCATTTTCCTCCAATTCCTAGAGGCTAGAGTGGTGAATGCAGAACTCAACACCGGCTCTATATTCCATACAGAGCAGGATAGGCAGAGAAAACCTAGGGTTAAGACACTCCGTTCTCATTAAGATACTCCCGTTTCCCATTTTCCTCCAAATTCTAGAGGCATAGCGTGTTGAATGGCAGAACTCAACACCGGGCTTTCGCCTTGTTGCCAGAACGAAGAATTGAAAATATTAATAAATAATAATTCATTTCCTCGATTGGAGATCGAACCCACACCCGACGCTTTATAGTCACACCTTTGTGCCTTTAGGCCACGACCGCCTCAAATGAAGGCGTGATCAAAATAAAAGTAATCATTATTTGTTGTTATTGCATCTACAGTATCAAATTTGATAATAAAAATTAACTTAAATTATCAATAACTTTCAATATATTCATAGTAGGTATAAGTAATATTTCCTAAGATATATATCAAAATCAAAATGCAATATATGATGACATTTTCTGGAATAAGAGAATAAAATTTTATTAGAAACTTTTTAACGTCGAGTGTCTAATTTAAACTTTTAAAGCAATTTCAGTAGATACTGGAACTGAAGCATTACAAACAAGAATTCAAATTTAAAGTAGTTAGGAGCTGTCAAAATTTATATAGAATGGACAGTTATAGATAATAGAAATGGCAGTGATTTATGAAAGTGAAATGCTTTTTTTTCGAAACAATACAAAAGAGAAAAAAACTCTTTCTTGTATTAAAGAAGAATAAATTTCATTATAAGCTTAGGAAGGCGTCGTCGCCATCTCAACAACGTTATGGTACAAGCGTGTGAGGATAAGCACGACAATATAATATTTTCATTTCCTTGCTCTGGTCACAAGGCAAAGCATGGCGTTGAGTTCCGCCACTCAACACGCAATACCTCAAAAATTTTGCGGAAAACGGGGAATGGAGTGATTTAACACTACGTTTTGTCTACCTACCGTGCTATACTCGTATGTAGGATGCAGCGTGAAGCTAAATATAATTAGAATTAACATGAATAATATATCTTATCTACCGCTATAAAACATAAAATTTGTCATTTCTAAATCTTATATCGTTAAAGTTAACGGTAACATCTATCGAGTTATTCAGATACCGTCGCCAAACTTTTGAACTATTGGTAATTTGATTGGGGCATAACGGAATATTTAAATTAGTCAAAATTAGTGTAAGTTTCAGAAAGGGTTCTCAAGTCTCGCTAGGACCTTTCTTTAATTGGATTTGGTTCACACGTGGGTATCTTAAATCATATAAATCTTAAGGGATAATGATATAATAACTTTATACATTATTATTATATAGTTAAGCTCTTGCATGGACTAAAAATATTAGACCCAAATATGGTAGAAGAGGTAATAAGGACTCACTGATATAAGAATCTTTTATTATAATACTATATTGTATTTAATTACTATCTGAAAACTTTATGTGTGAATTAGATGTGTAAAACTGTTGTACCGATATAATAACGACAGCGTGATTCGCTGACGTGGATTTTACAATTTGAAATGTGTATTTTTTTGTATATTTATTTTATTTTTTGTACATTTATCGTACAACGGGTAAATAGAGAGAATTTAGTGTTGATAACTTCCTCTCCGCTTTCTGCCTGAATTTGAGAAAACGTATGCTAAGTGGCAGAACTTAACACCACTTTATCTAGTGGGTGGAACACAAACCTACAAACATCGCGCTTACAATTACGTCCAAAAAATAAAATATAATCCTTATTAAAACTAAATAAATTATTTTCACCATTACCATTATAAATTCTATCCAAATCAATCAGAATGGAAACAAAAGTAAACATAGTATTAAATATTTATTCAAATTCAATCAATGTTAATTGTACATGAGCAATTTAACTCTTTATGAAGCTCCACTTGAACTTTAGAAAAGGAAGCCCACAACAATAATTAATGTTGCCCAACTCTCTAACTTTGTTACAACTGAACTGACGTTAGACGTTGGTAGGTCTTCTCAGATACATATAATATAAAATCAGCTTCACGCTGTATCCCGTACACAGTGTGGTAGGCGGAGCGAACCTAGTGTAGAAACATATTATATGGTTTCAATATATATTAATTGCCTCGTATATTTTCTTAGGTATACATATATTCGTAACTTTGTTTTAGCTTCACGCCGTATCTCACATATAGCGGGAAGAGGGAATTTAATTTTAAATCACCCCATTCCCCACTTTTGTTTGCTGAACGCATTGCGTGTTGAGTGGCGGAATACAATGCCGCGCTTTACCTATTTACCAGAGCGAAGAAATCTATCTATCTAGGTCCTCGAGCTTTTTACGTGACCTTCTTCCAGCATCTTTGATATTGTGTTTTTAAAGGTCAACCAAATTCTTCCATCACCTCCCTTACCGCTCCCTGCACTTTTTCTTCTTAAATTTTTTTTGCTATTCTTTCCATTCTTAGATGTTAATCTTTAGAAAGTGCCCAAACCAGTTGAGCACGTTCTTCTTCATTTTCAAAAAATATATAATTTCATTCACTTTTTCTAATATTTTATCATGTACTGATCTTGCATTAATTCATTTGTCTTACTCGCATTAAAGTTTAAACCATTACTTTCACACTCTTCTTTCAGAAAGGTAAATAATGCCAGCAACTCGCATTCTCATGATGTAATGAGCTCTGCATCATCTGCGTACAGCAGACAATTTACACTCAAGTCACCTACTTTCACTTCCATGACACTTTGTTTCACTTTGTGAAGACAGCTATCCAAATACAAAATGGACATTTAAGCTGATAAGGCACATCCTTGTTGAGTACGCAATTGGATCGAATTAAATTGAATCTTTGCTATCCAAGCTAATAAAACTGATAGTCGTATGGCTTGCGCAGTTTACCTCTGACCCTTTGCATTTATAAAAAAGCACTGTGATTGCATCTTGTCAATCGTCTGGGACCTTCCCCTATTTCCTGCATAAATTGCACAAAAATCAGAATAAGACCAAGATGCGTGGCCTATCATATTTGATCATCTCGGCAGTAACTCCATCTGCTCCCGCTGCCTTACCACATTTTATATTTCGTATTGGACTCTTAATTTTTTTAGACTGATTTCGCCATCAGCTATCAGCCATCAGCATCAAGACTCAGTGTTCATACATATCCTTGTAAAATTCCGCTCATCGCTGTAAGGCGTGTAGTTGTTCTGTTGAAGTTTCAACCGTCCTTCGAAAGCACCCCTTTCATTCTATTGAAATGAAATCAAACACCTTGAGGCTTTTACAGAACTTATATTTCTTCCAGAGTAGAATACTATTAAGCTTGTACAATGTCTATCTTAAATTCTAATTCAATATGTTATTCTAGAGGACCTCTTTCTTCTTCCGCTCCAAGTCTAAAAGTATATCTCGAATTTTCCGACCACATAAAGCGCCATTTTATTTATGTTCTTTGGTGACAGTTCTATATATATTATTTTAAAACACATCTTTCTATTAAACAAAGAGGTTGATTTACATTTTTATAATAAATTATTGCGAATATTAAAACTTATACATATAAAATCATTACACAATAAGTAAACGAGCAACCTCGAGAAACACTAACTTCTCGCCAGAACAGACTCGTGGGAATAAAATATTAAATATTTCATTCCCACGAGTCACACGTTTGTACCACATTTGTGCAATGATGACCCTGTTTATAATTAAATCTTTAAAATAAAACTTAAAGTTACGGGAAAAAACTTAAATTTATATTTGCGGACATATGAATTCATGTTGTATGAAATGAACTATATATATAAGTTTGTACTTTTTTTTATATATACTAATAAATTTTCACGTTTAGGATTAAGGAAGTTCTCACATCGCGCCAAATTATTTTAAATGTAGGTCCCCGGAAGTACCCCATACTCTCCAAATTATCAGAAGACAAATGTCTTGTCAGACGTATAAACAAACAACAAAGTAATCCTATAAGTGTTCTTTTTTTTTCTTTTGAGGTACGCAACTCTAAAAATGGACAATCATTTTTGGGTTATGCCATTTTTTTGGTCACAGTAAAATTTTCAAGTAGTAAATTTCGACAAATCCTCTCGTTTCTCGCATTACGGCACGTCATTTTTACTCTTTACAGTTATATTTATAATCACAAGTATTTGACTCTTAACATATTAGAAGGGTATTCCCCTTTTTTCCTCTTGAAGCAGTCAAGTATTGTACTTGTATAAAAGTATTTAACCGTAGCCTCGCATTGTTAGTTGCCATTAAATCGAATATTCGAGAATTTTATGTTCTGTTGATGACTTTTCAATTAAATTGTAATATTTTTAATACTATAAATGTATAGACTATAAATGTTTGAATGATACTTATAACGCAACGCAGCTAGTTTTATTTTGTTTATGTCCATAACACTTTTTTGTCGCTGTGAAATGCTTTACAAACGCATACCATCCGTGTGCATGACAGATACTTCCTACAGACAGACGACTGTGGGACTCCTCGGGCAAGCCCGCTACTACTCTCTCTACCAAATCTCTCATTACATATAGATGAGACGCCGTATAACGCCCGCGCATAGGCACTACGAACGGCTCAATGGACGCCACTAGGGAAGGGCTACCATCATCTACAGGGGGCCCTGGGTTTTTTGTCTAGGGGACCTCTAGCTTCTATTAGTTACAGAAATATCCTCCAGCATTAACTCTTAGCAGCAGCCCATAGTACTTTAGTGCCTCAAACAGCAGACTATTAAAAACGTCCAACTAGACAGCGAGAAGAACATCTATCTTCTTCGTTGCAGCTAACGACCAAGTTTCCGTAGCGTTCAGGGCATCGATAGCTAGCTGACTAATCGGCCTTAATTCTGAAATAATTTCCTAATTTCCATTATAACACTAGCTAGAATAAAAAATCTTTTCACCCATTCTAAATACAATAAAAGATTATATTCTACCTCAAGCTTCGTCCCCGTTTGAAATGGAATTTACTGAAAGTTGTGTATGACACATGAGACGATCTAATTGTTCTAAGTAGCCCTTACCTTACTTTAGGTACAAGCCAGACGGCGTAACTATCTTCAATAAAAGGACTGTTCAACACATTTTTTTAAAATGGAGCTAATTCTTGAGTTCTTGAGTTTAACTTGTCCAACCAAACAAACTTTTTAGTTTTATAATATTTTTATAGATACATATGTACATTAACTTTTTAACCATTTTCAATATGCATTACCTACAATCTACATAATATCGTCGCATCAATACTGTGTAGCGTTGATGAGAGGAGTAGGTATCTCATAATTTCATTCAACCATAATTGACAAACGCTGAGCTGTTAATACGCTTGCTATCGGGAATTCCACATTGATCCCCTCTCATTAGCATTCTAATGTGAATATGTGTGAAAACAAAACGGATATAATACATAATCATATAAAATAAGAATGAAAAAGCAAAAATCTGCAGCTTTACATTTTTTTCGAAGATAACCAATTTTGGAGACATTGCGTGTCATGAAAGCTCTACGCCAATAAGCTTTTTAACTGATAACAGTATATAAATATTTATTTATGGGAAAAAAATTATCTCGGATGGCGCCGACATTTTGCCTTCAAATAGACAGATAAATAATGCTACAGTCAATATATATTTTTTTGCTAACAAAATTTCTACCAAATTAATTTTATTCAATTATTAAATTAAAACGTAATCTCAACATTTAAAAGAGCAATTCTAGAAGTTTTTACAAGCTCTTCCCAGTAGAATTTCCTTCCGGTGGTATCTTTCTGTTTATTTGACGATTCAAAAGTACTTGTAAAAATCTATTTGAATAAAGAAAAATTTAAGTTTAATTTACACAAGTAAAAATTAATAAATGGTAAAATATTTTACATAAATGCTTTGATGATTAATATTATCTGTAAAAATAGTAATAGTTCACATAGAGAACACAAAGAAATCCAGGGTTTGTCGCATATGTCGCATATGTGTTGAGACATGCCGTTCTCATTAAGACGCTTCCGTTCTCCACTTTCCACTGAATTATTGAGGTATTTCGTAATGAATGGCAGAATTCAACGCCGCGTTTTGTCTCGTTTCCAGAGCGAGGAAATGAAATCATTAAATATTTCATTTGTCTGACTGAGAATCGAAACCATACCCGTCGCCTTTATTATAATAATATTTAATAGTATATCAACACATTATCCTTTCTATTCAGAAAGGAGAATTATGAAGTAAGTTTATTCTCATCCACTCGCATCGAAACCGCGTATTAATGCCCCCGCATTGTAAACAATGTAGAAAATTTGCTAGAAATTTTAATTTGCATTTCATATCTCGAGCACTCCATTTTACTTCTGTAGGCAAATATTTGAGTTCAAATTCAAAGCGTATTTATCTCAGTAAGATTTTAGAACGATTATTCATCTGCTTCAAAACCTAGTGGCGTGACACTTCGTACTAAACTTACCACCCTTTGTGACGTTGCCGTTTGTCTGTTGAGATGCGAAACTCAACTCTGCATGATATTTTCGCAAAGTATAGAAATAAAAAAATCGTGGCTTAAAAAAGTACATTTTGAAAGATTTTTCTATTGAAGATTTTTCTATTAAGGAATTTTCAGTCCATATTTATTTCCTTAATAAGTTTCAAGAGCGGTCTGGAAGCGTGCCAAGAGGCTGTTAGAGTGCCATCAACTCCTTTGATAAACGTTGACAAAATGAAGTGTTACATTTTAAGTACACGTAAGTATATGAATATTATATAGTTAGTGAAAAATTAAATGTAGTGCAACGTCCGGGACAGCAAAAGTTATGGCTTTGAATCCCACTCGGGGGAATGCATGAACATTTTTTTATGCTTCCGCTATTCTCAATAAGACCGCCGAATCCTGGTGGCATTGCGTGTTCAGGAAATGGAAAAACATAATAAATATTTTTTGCTATTTTTTAAAGTGTTAGTAAACACTTAGGAAAGTAAAATTGTGCCGTGTGATCCCGGCCTAGAATAGGATCATCCTGGTACTGGTGGTGTCGTAAGAGGCGACTAAAGTACGTGTGGTAGAGTCACGACGCCAGCAATGACAACACGCATGGGCAGACTCGACCGCATCATTACCACCCCCGGCATTTAAAACCGGCGTGAAGTAGTGGCTTTATGCCACTGCGTTTCGCATCAGGTAATGCCGGGCCCCGGCGCCCAACCCACCTTAAAGGCCGGCAACGCACCTGTAACTCCTCTGGGGTTGCACGGGGTCGTGGGCGGCGGTAATCACTTACCATCAGGTGATCCGCACGCTCGTTTGCCGTGTCTTTTCCATAAAAAAAAAAATAAAAAATAAAATAAAATACTTATTTAGAAAACGTATAAAGATTTGAACGTATCGGGACTCCAACCCGCGCCTCCTAGAAACCGTCCAGGCGCTCTGACCACTAAGCCATACGGTCTAATCAAGCTACGTCGGAATTTTTATACGCTTGTTACAACTTATTTATGTTGTAAGCATCTCTGTAGGGAGGTTTTTAAAAATTTCCGCTACCCAAAGATAATTACTAAGAATTATCGCCTGGCAAGAGAGAATGCTATTTATTTAATATCCTTAACTATTTTTTTAAAGTGTTAATCCACACTTACAGACAGAGTTATACGTTGGTTAGTTACGCCAATGCGTTGGCGGTCACTCATAACTTAGTAACCGAAGAATTATACATATCTTTATAGAATTTTTCATATACCTACATACATTTTTATATATCACTGTACATATGTAGATTAAAATAATGAACGCCATGATAGTACACTTTGTATAAGTATGACCAATTGCCCGTGATAAAAGACAAAGTCTTTAAGTAAAATGAAAACAAAAATAAATGCTTTGATGAGTTAACTACATAATAACGTAATACATAACAACATAATAAAAATATTATATAAATAATTATATATATATTTAAAATTAAATACATTTTAGCCTAACTAAATTCTCAAATTCATTTGATATTCTTTTTCCAATTGTGTGGCTTGACAATGATATTCACAACTTTTTAACGATATTTTTTTAACTTGGATAAATTGTACCATTTCTCTTAATAAAGGCGTCAAGTAAATTATAATGACATTAAAAAAAATAAATTTCTTTGACATATTTTTATATATTGAATCAGATATAGTAGAAGATTAAGATTAACGTCACATGTACGCATCATATATAACATTACATTACGTACATTGTATTTGTAAATAAGTGGCTTTGCTTACTAAGCTCCTTTCCTGAACGAAATAACAAACACAAAGAGGAACATACAAAAGAACAAGCAACACAGAAAATCGAAAATCCATACATTATACATATAAAACAATTCCGTTACTAGTAGTGATTGACTGACACATAGACGAATTTCCTTATAGGAACTGGAAGAAATTAGTTTCTACTTTACGTCTCAGAGTTTTACTCAAACCATCCATCGTCCATTTCCTATTTGCTTCCCAATTTTCGAGATATTGCTTGCTGATAGGCGAAACTCAACGACGTGCTTTGTTCACCTACTCACATATTGAAAACAAATAAAATTTAATTTAGAAATATGTATATGTATATAACTATAAATATAAGTACTACAAAGAAATATGTATATAAATATAAGTACTATGTACAGATGACACAAATGCAATTCTATACCTGCTTGGAGCTTGAAAATAAAATATTTGAAGGCGATACGTAATCTATAAGAGGAAGAGCTTTTCATCTTTAATAGTGTCCATTTCTAAGACGCGGTGTATAAAGGAGTGTCGTTGAGGAGTAACATTATAGCTATTATAATCATAATAGACGAAATTGAAGAAGTTTAGATATTGAATTATAGTTTGTTATTAGGCTTGATGTTTACTATTGATAAAATAAAAAATAAAAAAATGGTAGATATTGGGACACAAATTATTTTATTATAGGTATATTTCAATGATTGAGATAGTTCAACGCTTAGATCAGCTTCACGCTGTATCCCGTACGCAGCATGGTAGGCAGAAAGAGCCTAGTGTTAAGACACTCTGTTCCCCACTTCCGCTAAATTCTGGAGGCATTGCGTGTTGAGTGGCGGAATGAATAACGCAACGCTGCGCTTTGCCTCGACACCAGAGCGAAGAAATGGAAATATAAATTTAAAAAAAAAATTCATCACCTCGAGTGGGGATCGTACCCAAAACCATTTGCGTTTACAATCACATTTTGTGCCCCTGTCCCACTACTGCGCTCATAAATGTTACTTATACATATATTTTTTTGTAGCTACACACTATATCCCGCATATAACAGGGCATATCAGCGGAGAGAACCTGGGAACGTAATGTTAAAACACGCCATTCCCATTGAAACACATCCGTTCTCCACTTTCCGCTGAATTCTGATTGCATTCCATATTGAGTGGCAGAACCCAAAGCGCGACGTTACCTGAACGAGAAAACGAAAATATTAAGTACTTTATACTTCCAAGTGGGAATCGAACCCAAAATCGTCTCGTTAACATAAGCACGCATGTGCCCCTGTCCCACGACGGCCTCGACTGTGGTAGTATCATAAATCTTTCGCTTATTCTTATTAGATTCGAATAAAAATGTCACATTTACTTTTAACAGGGACATATAAAGGAAATTAAATCTAATAAATTACGTCTGTTTTGTAATAGCTCCACTGGCAAAATCACGGGTCGATTAAATTTTCTTGTGCTTAATTTGTAGCTTTTTAAAATTTATTGGATAGGATCTTACTGTTTGATAACAATTAATTCTTAAGATTTTTTATTTTGATCAAAACACAAATAAAAACCAAACAACATTTACATTTTTTGTTATTTACTAAATACAAACGCAAAACCAATGACAAAAATGTAAAATTCTACAATCTTATATCATGTAAGCACTCACATATAATGAATATTTCAATGAACAATAACTTTATACTAATTTATGGTTTTGAATTTAAAATATATGTACGATATCACATTTGTAGTATGTGATGCGCCTGACCTAACACTGCCTCGAATAAAAGTGAGTCACCTAGGTCACCTAACACTAGGTTCCCTCTACAACACCCTGCTGTGTGCGGAATACAGCGTGAAGCTGATTTTTAATCGAACAGCGTCTACTGTAAACGCGGCTGTTGTGAGTTCAAACGTCGATCAACGTTTTTTAGCTTCCCGCTTTATCTCGCTATATATAGCATATTAGGCCGAAGGAACCATTCAATGTTCAACTCCGTTCCCGATTTTCCATTCAATTTTCGAGATATTGCACGTTAAGTTGTGGAACTCAACTCAATTCTTAACAACGCGAAGATATGAAGTATAATTCCCATCGAATTGGATATTTATTATACTCATATTCATACCACTGATGTATCTTTCTTTCTTGGAATTAAATTTAAAACTTAAAACTTTTCCCACCCAATGCATCAAGTGTGTTAACAGTGCAGTAACATTTTAGTAAGTAACATTTACACCGTTGTAATGGTTCGTCCATTTCTGTGAATTTAAAAGGACTCGCAAAGCGCTCGGCAATTAAATAAAATATTAAAGTTTCGAGCTTTTACTCGTTCGAGAGTTAAATTTTGTTTGAAAATAGTAGTTCCATTTTAATGTGTAAAAATAAAAATATATTTCTATTTGGTTTTACTTTTTTTTTTGTTTTTTTGTATATTATACTAGATTTATGAACGGTGGCGCAGTAGGACGGCATCTGAATGTAGCCGCGATGTTTATACGTTCGATGCCCTTTAGAGGTAACAACATGTTTTATTTGCTTCCCCAAGTACCTAAGGAGTGTCGTGATAAGTATAAGTAACTCTTTGCATACTTAGCTATATGCGTGATCTAGTGCGAAATTGAAAAAATGATGATGTTAGATTGTACATATCGTAGATTGCTCATTTTAGATATCGTTATTTTAGCGCCACGCTGTATTCCGTCATGTGTGGGATGTAGGGTAGGCAGAAGGAAACAGGTTCCCCGGAACCTAAAGCTAAGACACTCCGTTCTCCATTAAAGTAATTCCGTTCCCTAGTTTTCGTCAAATTATTGAGGCATTGTGTTTGAGTGGCGGAACTTAACGTCGCGCCTTGCTTAGTTACCAGAGGGTAGAAATATTCAAACTTGATTTGGATTAGATTTTTTATTTTACAAAAATAGGTTGTTTTTTTTCTATTAACCATTAAAAGAAGAGAGAAGAGAGAGAGAGAAGAGAGTTTCTCTACACAATTTTTGTGGCCTCTTTTCTTATAGACAAAATATTGTACGTTTTTCGTGATATGTCACAAAAGATCCCATAAAGACAAAACATGAAACATTTTTAAAGTCTTAGTCCACATTCATTCTGAATAAAATATTTCAGAGAACAAATTATAAAGTTGGAATATTCTAAGAGGCACAGGTTTGTGTCCCGCTTCGTTCAAATTTATTATTAAATAAATAAGGAAAATACTAAATAAGGAACCAAATTACTCTCTCTCTCTCTCTGCTCACATGTGAAAATACATGTGGTAGAGTCACGTCGCCAACAATGGCAACACACATGGGCAGACTCGACCGGATCATTACCACCCCCGGCATATAAAACCGGCGTGAAGTAGTGGCTTTATGCCACTGTGTTTCGCATCAGGTAATGCCGTGCCCTGGCGCCCAACCCACCTTAAAGACCGGCAACGCAACCTGTAGCTCCTCTGGGGTTGCACGGAGCCGTGGGCGGTGGTAATCACTTACCATCAGGTGACCCGAACGCTCGTTTGCCGTGTCTTTTCCATAAAAAAAAAACATGAGATATCTATGTGGAAACAAAAAAGCAGCCTATTTAAAACGTTTTTCCAATTTCACATTCCTACGAGTCAAATTAGGTGAACCGCAAATTTGTTGTATTTTCAACAAACAACAATATTGGCTGTATATTGAAATATATTTAGAGTTGCCTTCAAAAAGAAATATAATTAAATCACTTGTGGTATATGTAGATTTTTTTCTTTATTTACTGTAATGTATTATACAGTAGGCAGAGAGTACCTGGTTACCCCCATATTTTGTCGAATTCTGGAGGTATTTCGTGTAGAAATCGAACCCGCAACCGTCGAGTGACAGTCGTACAGTTGAGCCACATTGTTCCCTTAAACGACATTCACTGTAGTAAAATATTAATGAAGAAGGAACTGAAGATCAAGATAGTACAGGCAGTGAGACTGTCCCATAATTTGAATAACTTGTTGCCAATAATTTAATTTTATGGTGTCGATCGGTAGAAGGTTTGACGCCAGTCGGGGCGCAGCGGAGTAACTGACTGTAAAACCGACTGGTTGTGGATTCGATCCCAAGCCGAGGAGATGAAATATTTACTTAAATGTATATTTCCATGTCTTGGCTCTGGTGGTGAGGCTATGCGCGGCGTTGAGTTCTGCTACTCAATACGCAATGCCTCCAGAATTCGGCAGAAAGTGGGGAACGGAGTGTCTTAATACTAGGTTCCCTCTGCCTACCCTGCTATGTGCGGGATACAGCGTGAAGCCAAGCTAAACTTACTAAGTTTATAATCTAGAATTAAAAAACTCAATCATGATAGCGAAAAGTTTTTTTTGTTAAGCGATAACCAATTAAGTTGTATATTGTTAGTTTTTTGTTATATAAATTATTGTCAATCTACTACTATTACTACTACTATTAAATACTATTTAATATTTAAATGAGAAAAAAAAATTAATTATAAATGTTACGAATAGTGAAGTAAGTATTTAACAATATTTATTTTTATAAAAAATTATAAATTCCTTAAATATATATTTATAAATTTACTCGGGTTCGAATGTTGCATTGAATGTGTTCGATTACGGCTACATTAGAATTCTTATACGTTTTCTAAATAAGTATTAGGGTTAAAAATGTTTTATGTTAATTCGCCGATATCATGGAGAATGGACAAGTTACGGGACATGATGTTGGTCAGTTAAATATATATACGCATACGTAATAAACATACGACCCTATTGGAATGAAATTTCAAAAATTAGAAATTTGAAGATACTGTCTCCAGACGTCAAATAGTTCGCTTGTTAAGAATTTGTGCTATCATATAAGATATTGTATTACGCAGACAAGATGAAATGTTATATAAAATATAATTTACAGTTCTTTTAGCTTCAGACAGTACAGACAGTACAGAATCCTAAAAATGACACAAATAGCTTGTTTTGTCGCAAATCACGACCTAATGCATAGATAATTTTAAAGAGGCTTTAAAAAACCAACCTATTGATTGCGTCTACTCTAACAGTAAGACGTGGTTTTATGCCTGAAAAACATCTTATTTTTATAGCCTTGAGATAAACATGTTTATAATATATATTCGTGTATACAGTGTTCTATATTTTAAGTGAAAATCACTTGACGGAAGGTTGTGAATACATTAATGATATATGTATTAATGACTCATCGCCAGCAACTTTGTTTCGACTTTCATAAAAATAAAATTAGGTCACTATAATTTTAAAGGTGATATATAATTTGATTAAACCGATAATCTTTATAAACATATTTAATTGACTTCATAATATAGTATAACTCGCAAACATCGTAGACAACAATAGGAGACTATTATTAAGAGAGAACAATGGCGATTGTCTACCACAGATCTTAGTTAACGTTCTTATCTGTCCAATAGTAAAATGAATATTATATAATACGTTTTGAACTAGTTTATCTAGAAGTTAAATTCTATGGTTTATTCTACGATTTTTCATTAAAACTTCGTGGTGTATTGCTGCCAAAAACAGAGCTAACGGTGCCTTGGGTGCGTTGAAAATATGGCGAAATGTCACCATAGTTGAACGTTTGGGCGTACACAATGATTTTTGGTACTGACTCTGTTATAAGTACGACAGAAAACGAAACGTGAGTATTACAGAAAAAGAATTAAGGAAATTTTAATGATGTGTAGATACGACCTCTTCGTATATGTGGAGTCAGTTTAAATGACCGAATCTAACACAGAACGGAACTATCGAGAATATCAAGGTGTGACTGATAAAGATCATGCTTAGGTAAGTTAGGTACGTTAAGAGAAAAGGATTACGAAAAATTTACAAAAAAAATTATGAAGGAAGAGTGCAGGAAAAGACACTTATAACTTATTCTTGACTTTCGGTTGACTTTAGTTGACCTTCGTTCGAAACATACCAATGTGTATTGGATTTGGACCCTCTGGATATTTGATAACAATTTTAGCTTGATACCTCCGCGGAATCTGGAAATAAAATGATCTTGACAGATGGAGAGACAGACATACAGACCGACAAAAAAATCCTGTATATATCCTGTAATAGTTGTATTTTTTTATGGTACGAAACGACAAAATAATAGTACATACTTACATTACCTTACCTTACTTAAATTCACGCTTTATCCCTAGCGGGGTAGTCCGAGAGAACGGAGCGCTAAACGCTACGGTCTCTACATACCTCTTTCGCCTCGTCCACTGTCATCAACCTCTTCATACACGTCCTCCGGGGGGTCCTAATGCTTTTTACGTGACCTTACTCCAGTATCTTTGATACTGTATTTTTGAAGGTCAACCGAGGCCTCTCTTACCGCTCACTTTTCCATCATAAATACATTAACTGATATTATAAAATCCAAAATATATTTTTAATTAAATTCTATAACATTCTCATATACATCACCAAATAAAACAGCTTCAGATCTGTTCATGTAGACTAGTAGGAGTGCAATTTATAAATTGATTTCAATGAAAGCTCTGTTAGTTATTAATTAAGTGATTCTAAACCAAACATTGGGCAATCAATTTAAGGCAGCGTTTATTTAATGGATTGACTAATATTGGACAGTAGCCCAAACAACAACGGCCATTTTGTAAAAACATTTGAGGGATAAGGCTGAAGCAATCACTAGCTGCTTGTTATATTTAAGATATTGAAATGTTTTGGCTTTGAAATTATTTGTTCTGTATTATGATTGATTAGATTATTAGGCAACTTATAGTTATAGTTGAGACTATTTTTTTGAATTATTATGATTTTGAATATATTATATGGATGGTTACAAAATTTTATCGGAATTAGATAAAAGATTGTATAAATACAATATAACGCATGCTTATTGGAATACTGACATAACTCGAAAAATACGATTTTTGGGAAATAGCAAAAGAAGATCGTGCTATGAGGTCTTATCCACATTGTTGATGATTTTTATGCAAACCGATTATTAATTGATTATGAATGCTTGTTTTATTCATAGGATGGTAAGCTATTGATGAGATCTCAATAAAAAAAATAACAAAAACAGATTCTATCTATTTTAAAAAGATGTTATGAAAAGTATTTTTCAAGTTAAGTCATTGTTTTATAAATGTGAAGAAATTATTTTATAATACCATTGTACCATTAGTTTTTAAGTCTGTTTCTGTTTAAATAATTCATTAATTATATTAACGAATTAAGTATTTAGTCTGTACATGATTACTCGAAGAAAACAAATTTAAAGATTAGGTCTGTTTATTCACATTAGCAGACCGTGAATAAATTATATGTTGGTATTTTTTCATTAATAAAAAGATATAAATATAATAATCAATTTATTGAAACACTCATTCACAAGTAACAGATAAAAATAATAAATTTAAGTTATCAGTCTTATACACGAAACAGAAAAAATCGCTATTAAAAAACTAAAATTTCTAATTTACTTAAAAAAATAAACCCTTTTCGGTGGTCTAACAAAATATCAAATTAAATAACGTCATAATAAATTTTAGTTAAATTTGAATAATCATAAAATAAAAACTTATACAAACATAATTAAACTTAAAACAAAATATTTCTTAACCAATTTGTATATGATTAATGATTATTCAATGTAAAGTACGTTCTGAAATAATAGACTCATAAAAGTCGGAATAAAAATTGGGAATAATTTTTTTTAATAACAGTTCTTTCAGATCTTTCTTTTTCTTTTCACTCAGCTGTTGTCTCTGAGTGTAAATGTGTTTTGGTACAATTTCACATAGAGGAAGCATTTTTTTCCTTTTGTTTCTGATGCTCACTTTCAGGTACTCGCTATCTTTATAAGAAGTTTTGACGAAAAATGAGAAAGGCGTATCTTTGCACACTCTTATTATCTTTAATTCATTCCATATAATCGTTGTGTCGTTTTTAGATTGATTAAAATTAAAACCCCAATCTTCTTGTAGTTTTTTTAAATCTAAAAATGAGTCGAATGTCAGTTCATGTACAAAAAATTTCTTGCCAGTTTTTTTAGCGTTTTTAATTATAGCTATGTATTGATGAGGGGAATATATTGGACCAGATTTTAGATTTTTTTTAACTTCTTTTTCAATGAGGCTATGAATGTTGTCACCCTCGTTTTGAGTATGACCTTTAACAAAAAATTTATGAGTGATAGATTTAATATTTAGATGAGTAACTGCATACAGGTAAAGTGCTACTATAAATTTATTTTTATTTTGACCGGCACAGTTGTCAGAATAAAGAATTAAGTTACATCCATTGCTGTTTGATTCCTCTGAGAGCTTTTCAAAAATCTTCAGCAAGCAAGACCCGATTTCATTCGCTCCGCGTTTAGCATCCGTCTCGTTCCAGAAGAAGCAGTGTACATCATCATAAGAGTCTTTAATTTGGCCGTCAACTTTTTTGTTTAAAATCGTTACTGTGAAATTATAACTATTTAACTTTGATTTATAATAGAATCCTGAGCTATCTCCCCTAGGAGATTGCAGAACAGCTTGCAAATCAAAAACAATAACTTTATTTTCATCATCTATTCTGCAGCGATCATCGTATTTTTCTTGGCGGCTCAATGTTTTTTCCTCTAAATGGGCGTCGTACGTTTCTTTGAGCAATATTTTTTGTTCGGGTGTTGAATTTTTATATTGCAAACACAAATCACATTGGTCTTTTTTGGGACTAAAAAATGATATATTATAATGTTGTGTAAATACTTTATAAAACGTGCAATATCTACCAGCTTCTTTGTTGTTTTTATTTTGAATTTCTCTAAAATCCCTGAAAAGATCTGCAATTGTTTTTCCACCATCAATATACTCACGTGTAGAATATTGCCTAATGTAATGGGATTCCATTCTTGGTATTGCGTCTATAAACTGTTTGATATCAGTTAGAAGTTGTTCATCAACCCTTATATGATTGCTGTGCTGTCCTCTGAGGTCTTGTCCTAGAATTCCGTGTTCATTTACTTTGCTTCTAACAGTACGTATAACGCGATCTGAAATATCTAAGGTTTTTATAAAAAACGTTTTACATACTCGTACCGATTTCTCTTCCACTAAGAAATGAAATGCTTGATTGCAATTTCTTGGGTTACGAGCATTCGTATATTTATATTTTGGAGTTATATTAGTCATGCACGTCATAATAAATGATCTTTGAGCATCAACTTGTCCAAGACTCCAATATACATCAAAAATTATTTGTCTTTGATCTTTAGTAATATTTTCCCAACATTTGAGCCTACATTTTAGACCACAGGGTGGTTGAACAGAACGAGGTTTGATCTCTTTAATTGTTTTGCTAATATATGATTTACCAGCATTTCTAAGAATTTTAGCTCTATTCTGTTTCCAGCTTTTTTCGTTCCGCTTACGATTCCTTCCCTTCTTCTTTTCTTCTGTTGTTACAGATTCATTACTGCTCTTCTGTTCCGATTGTTTTTGAACTATATTATCCTGTGCTTTGTTCTGTTCATCACTAGAGTCTGTGTCGGAGCTATCACTGGTGGACCTTGAAGATATTGAGGATGAAGAAGACTTGGAAGATGAAGAACTCTCAGATGATATTGAACGACTTGGATATACTGGTATCCTTTGCTTTTTAAACGGAACTTTGTATGTTGGATCTTGATCACTTAAATCGACATCGCTATTTTCAAAATTTGAATATCTCTTATCAGTGCAATCAACATTACTGACTGAAGCCGCTTCCAAAGTTTGAAAATATTCCCCTACGTTTGAGTAACGCTGATTTTCGGGCTTGTTTGTTATATCAGCTAAAATCTTTAAAAACATGTTTTTTTAGCAACTATAAAACAAAGAAGAAGAAAAGCTAGTTTAGAAGAAAGCTAGTTTATAAAGTTACAGTTGGTTGTTACCTGCACTTGAGTCGATGGTATCGAATCAACAATTTCTTTATCTGGTGTAACTGGTTGTGGCGCAGGTTTTTGAACTTCAATAAGCTGCATTATCTTTTTTGATCTATTGGATGACATTATGAACCTAAACATAAATAAGTGTGTTATGTCTATTGTTCAACTCAATACATTATATATTTAAACTAAGAATGACCTAACATAAAAATATTATAGGCTATGAAAAAATTACGCATTATATTACATTCATTTTTATTCATACAAAGACTCAAGTAATACTGCAGCGCCTAAGTGACAATAGTCTGTAGTAGTAAATAGACTTATATTTGAGTATTACAAATGTTATTTTAAATAATAGATAGGTTTTAATGGTAAACAGACTTAATTTACAATGGGTCTAAAAAAATTAAATTATGTTGAATGATAAACTAGCTTAAAACTAAATGCTTCACAAAATAAATTATTAAAATAAGTAGTAAACTAACCTAAAACTTTATTTGTCAACATAAGATTAAACAATTTAATGTAACTTACCTGTAAATTTAGTCGTAAACACACTCAACAACGATTGGGTCTTCGTTCAATTAAATAAAAATAACCCCTTGGCGCAAATGTCAGACACAAACTGGCGTGAGTCGCTATTCAATCAAAATACAATGAGAAATCTCACAAGAGTGAAAGAGACACATATATCACTGAGGTGGCAACGATGCGTAACTTCAACGTATTTTAAATAGTAGACGGTAGATAGCGCTAATAGAAACCCATATCAATACGTAACTCAATTTTGACCTATCGACTAATAGGTCAATATTCCATTAAGCATGCGATAAGATTATGCTAACAAGAAACGGACGATTTACGAAGACCAAAACTTCGTAATACAATTCTAGGTGAGCTTGGTCAAGTACAACTTGTAGACCGTCTTGGTGGACCGTCCCCAACAACCTTACAATGCAATGCTGATTGCCTCTGAATACATTTAAATATATACAAACATTTCGATGTGACTTGCGTCATGTTCTGAATTCTGTATTGTTTAGAAAATTACGTGAAATGAGTATTGAAATGTTTATAAAGCGTTGCAGATTTTACTATATGAAAAATGATAACAATAAGCCGAAACGTTTAGTGTTTATTTTGAAGCAAAAAGAAAACTGCCGCTGCTGCTGACTACATAGCCAAATGTCAAATCACTACGTACTATCTTGTCCGCAGGAATTTAATACCGTAATTGGAAGCAGGAAAACAAAAACAATTTAAATATTTTTACTACCCTAGAGTAGGGATTTAACCCCAAATAGGTATTTTCGTTCATAGTAACACGCTAACCCACTGCGGTGTTACACTTAAAAATAAGTTACGTTACGTACGTGTTATTTGAAGGCTATTTTCAGAATCATGCTCATCATCATCATCATCATCAGGCTC
The DNA here is from genome assembly GCA_917862395.2 of Heliconius sara. NCBI lineage: Eukaryota > Metazoa > Arthropoda > Insecta > Lepidoptera > Nymphalidae > Heliconius > Heliconius sara. The sequence goes on along the minus strand of OU860798.1, from coordinate 3,355,562 downwards.
AGAATTTATTAAAGGTTAAAATTATTGTAGTTTCAGTGATCAAATAGAATAAAGTGATCAAAAAGAATAAAATACTGGCTAGTCGTGGCCGTGGAGTCAAGAGTATGATTGTAAATGAGTCTGATTGTGGGTTCGATCCCGTCTCAAGTAATTGAAATATATATTTAAATTTATATTTTGCATTTCTTCGCTCTAGTGTCGAGGCAAAGCTCGGCGTTGAGTTCCGTCTCCATAATTCGGTGGAAAGTAGTGAATATATGTATTTATACGAATAGATACTTGAAATTCATAGTACAATACGGTCGGCCTGTATAATCCAATCAGGTTAGCGCAATGAGGATGTGACACGTCGACTTGGTTGCCTTAGACCAAACTGTAGAGCATAAACACACAGCATTATGGCTTAACATATTAAATAGGTTTTAGGTTAACTAAGTATTTACCATGTACATAAGTATATTTGAGGCCATCGTGGCGCAGGTGCAGGGTACACGTGACGGTTATAGGTTTGATTCCCACGTGGGGGAAAGTGAAATATTTAATATTTGTATTTTCTTGTTCTAGTAACGGAGCAAAAAGCGGCATTTGCACTCAATACGCAATGCTTAAAGAATTCGGCGAAAAGTGGGGACCAGAACTATCTTAAAGTAAAGCGAGGTGATTTACCATTAGATTTTACTCTGCCTTTCCTATGTGCAGGATGTAGCATGAACTAAAAAAAATGTATTTAATTAACAAAAATGTATATTGATTATGGGTTATTATAAACCATGACGCCGTTTTATAATATAACATAATATTTTATTACATCATGTTAAAAATATTAAAATAGCGTACATATAACAAAGCGAATTGAAATCAAATCCAAGAAAATGATTCTCAAATATTATAAACCTCTCGATTCCCGCGTACTTTACAACACTGTATAATCTAAAACAAACGTTCCATAATACATAAACCAAACGATTTCAATCATGCAAACATAAATGTATTGAAGTTAAAATTAGTCCATTGAGGGCGACGCGTGGAAGGCGTGCGACGGCCGACTGAGCAACCAGGTCGGTAGGGGCAAACTAATAATTTTATCGTTCACATATGTAGGTATAGAGGCCATCATGGTCCAGTGGGACAGCGTGTGACAGTGTAGGCGATGGTGATGGGTTCGATTCACATTAGGTTTAACATTTAAATGTTTCTTATTTCGCTGCTTAGAAAATGCATTAAATGTTGCAGAAATAAAATTAAATCTTTAGAACGGTATTCGGTTTGTGTTTTTGAAAATATGTTACGAGTTATCTTTTTTATGCTCATTTTGTGAGGTTACTGTGTAGAGCACACTTATGCTGTAGAAATTATAAAATATTGTCGGATTGAACCTACAAACATCGTATTCAGCTCTTATACTCCAATTTTCACAAGTATTTTTAATTTTGTTATTAAAAACAAGACATATACGACATAAAAGAAACAATAAATTATAATTACATACAAGATTGTCTTGTAAATAGCATAATCAAGTAAATATAATTGTACAGAATTAAATTTTCCGCGTCGGAGGTTTCGTGGGAATCCCCGAAAGCATTTATTTTTGGGGCCAGATTAGTAAATTAATTAAGCTGAAGGTCCTCCGGTAGCAATCCAAGTGTTTTTGATAAAATGTAATTAGTGGACTCGTGTAAATGGTACCAATTAAGTATGCGTAACTAAGATAAGTGGTCAGTTTCGTATTTTATTTATTTTATATCGAGGCCGGTCGTGGCGCAGCGGCACAAAGTGTGACTGTAAACCGACTGGCTGTGGGTTCGATCCCCACTCGAAGAGATGAAATATTTACTTAAATTTATATTTCCATTTCTTCGCTCTGGTGTCGAGGCTAAGCGCGGCGTTGAGTTCTGCCACTCAACACGCAATGCTTCCAGAATTCGGCAGAAAGTGGGGAACGTCTTAACACTAGATTCCCTCTGCCTACCCTGCTGTGTGCGGGATACAGCGTGAAGCTGATTTATTTTAATTTTTATATATTTTAGGCAGAACTAGAAACATACACTATGTTTCTATAGTTTCAATATAATTTTAGTTTTCCTCTTAAGCTCCGAGATTTTTCGTATCAAGCCGTTTTTTTTGATTTGCGTTTTGCACGTCTTTTGTTATAAGAAAGTGAGAGTTAAGAATTAAGATCTGTGGCATTGTTGGCTTCAAACGATAGAAACGTTTTGAAAAAAAAAAACTAAGTAAAGCCAATTTTTATTATTATATATATAGTTACTTATATTTTAACTTGTAATGGCTTTGTAATAACTTGTAAACTTTAATCTCGCAATGCACAGTAGTGTCTTTAACGACTATCATAGAAGCTTCGTAGCGACCATAACGTGCTACGACGTAGATAGTGATTGTTCGGACTATCGTACTTAAATATTTACTTTTAAAATGCCTTGGGCTACAGCAAAATATTTTAAATTTTACTAGGAAGTTGGTTTTTTGACACAATTGTAATACGTAGTTTTGTAAGAATATAAGAAAATATTAAAAAAATATTTGAACTCCTTGTAATAATTATTTCACATTATACTTTTAATTTACCTGTTCTGTTATCTTATCAGAGCTTAGGTGCCTATACAATAATATGGTATCATCAGGTTGGTATGATGGTGGAGCCCGTAACTGAATAGCGGAAATTTTCAAAGGCTACTAGTATTTACTCACTTTTTATTTTAATTGAACAATAAAATGGTTTTAATTTTTTTATTCTATTTGAACCGTATGGATAAAAAAATTACAAATCACTTAACTATTTAGTCATGTTTATGTACACAATAACAAATGAGTGTTATATGCATATATCATGAATTTATCTTTCGAGAATTTCTTTATATTCACAGATATTAAATGTTAAATGACGAAACTCAACGTCACACTGCTAGCAAGATCTTAGATAAATCTTTTGAATACAGACATTTCCTTAACTAAAATTTAAGCCGATAACGATTGACAATCATAATAAAGTAAAAAACGGCTATTCAATACATATAATTTAATATAACATTATCTATAGGAAACCAGGATTGATCAGCCCAATAATCCGAAACACTTTACCCTAATAGCCCAGCGACCCGGCAGAATCGAATCAAGGCTACTTTTACACCGATTTTAAATCTTTCTTCTTATATATTTTCAATATATTCAATGTACTTATCAGATAAAACTTAAATTGGCTTAATACAGTGTAAAAAAGACAAAACAATCGTTGGAAATGGAGTTATATCAGTTATTTAATTTTGTCTGTATTGCATTCAGTTTAAAGTTTATTTTTGATTGTAAAAGTATTTGTGTGACGATAAATGATAGTAATTATATATGTATATCTTTTTAAATGAAACAAATCAGTTGGTTTCAATACCGTTACGGGGATTTAATAGCGATTGGCTTAAATCGATGGTTTTCAAATTTTATTATTTTGCGGTTGCTATCACGAGGCTATATTTTAAACTTATTTACATTATAAAATAAATCAATAAATCACCTGCACGCTGTATCCTGCACACATCAGGGTAGACAGAGGGATCCTACTGTTAAGACACTCTGTTTCTCACCTTCCACCGAGATTTGGAGGCATTGCGTGTTGAGTGGCAGAACTTAACGCTGCGCTTTGCCTCGACACCAGAGCGAAAAAATGAAAATATAAATATAAATAAATATTTTATTTTATTTCATTTTTAAAATATAAATGTAAATAAATATTTTATTTTATTTCCTCGAGTGGGGATCGAACCCACAACCAGTCGATTACACAGTCACACTTTGTGCCCCTGCGCTTGCTCCCCACGAGTGGCCTGACAAACTAGGTGGTATACTATAAAAAATTGATAAATTTAATGTGGTAACGAAATAAATCAACAACAACGTAACAAAAAACCATTAGAATTGACTAACTTATTGAAAGCAAAACCAACATCGTATGGACACAACTTTGCAATTTAACTTTAATGTCCTACTTGTATTCTTCTTAAATGTTTCCTCAGAAAGTGTTTGACGAGCTCATTTCGTACTTTGGTCCTTATTTAATTTAACCTCCCCTCAGTTTCCTGCGCCGATATAACTTGGTTGAGTTGACAAAACACCAAAGATGTCGTGTTTATATTAAACCTAAAGTTAAAATAACTTATATGAATAACAAATAAATCAGCTTCACGCTGTATCCCGCACACAGCAGGGTAGGCAGAGGGAACCACTAACAACTTAACATTAGTTAAGACACTCCGTTCCCCGCTTTCTGCCGTATTCTGGAGGCATTGCGTGTTGAATAGCAGAACTCAACGCCGCGCTTAGCCTCGACACCAGAGCGAAGAAAATGAAAATGTAAATTTAAGTCAGTATTTCATCTCCTCGAGTGGGGATCGAACCCACAACCAGTCGGTTTTACAGTAACACTTCGTGCCACGACTAGTCTCTATATAAATAATAATTATTATTATTATTGATTATTTAAAATAAACATAATACTACATAATATTTCTTTCTTTTCTTTGCTCTCGCAAGCGCGGCGTTGAGTTCCATCATTTAACACACAATGCTTCAAGAATTCGGCCTAAAGTGGGGAATGGAAGTGCCTTAATAGAGTGTCTACACAAGGCTCCCAGGTTCCCTCTGTGTAACCTTCTATGCGTGGCATACATTATAAAGCTATTATACTAAATACTGGTTGTGGGTTCGATTCCCACTCGAGGAAATGCAATGTTTATTTAAATTTCTATTTCCATTTCTTCGCTCTGGTGTCAAGGCAATTGCCTTCAGAATTCAACGAAAAATGGGGAACGGAGTGTCTTAACACTACATTCCCTCTGCCTACTTTGATGTGTGAAGATGATAAGTACATATAAAATATATGCCGATAAACCAAACAAAATGAGATTATCATAAGGCACTCATCCACCGCTCATTCAGCTGTCGCTAGCTATAAAATTATGTAATGCATTTCTCAGTGAAAATTTATTAAATTCTTAAGCTATGTCATGTCTGAGACGTCACTCCAATATTAATGGGATTTGACTAAACTTCCGAGACTAAGTGAGTTTGCAACAAAGCGTTTTAGGTTATCGGGTGGCCTGTTTTCTTATTATATTTTTAATGTTTATCTTTTATCTTTTTATAATTTAATAGCGCGAGTGTTGCTATGTATGTATATTAATTTAGTTCATGCATTTGTTGTTTTTTAATTTTATTTATAATTCACATGGTAATTGGAAAGTTAGTTTTAAAGAAAGCTTTATTACAAAAGTTTTATTACTACATACTATTGATATATAATATTATATATTAATAATCTGTAGTACCTACATTTTAGTAGATTCAATTTTACAGTAATTAAGATATAATTCAGTTTAATAAAGTGTGGTTCCAAAGAGGAGTTTACCAATATATGGAATAAATTCAATAATATAGAGAGTCCGTAGTAGCACTGTTGAGGTTCTCTGTATACAATATATGGTTATGGGCTTAAATTCTTTTAATGTAATTGTTTTTATTATAGTGAATAAGTAGTTCATGCCTTGTATAAAATTTTTTTTGGTCTTCCCAAATTCAAAATAAATATATAATATATATATGAATATATAACCAAACACAGAAGCTCTGCTCTCTGCTCCGCTCGCTTTGGTGTCGAGGCAAAGCGCGGAGTTGAGTTCCGTTCCATTGGTGGAAAATGTGGTGGAGTCTTTTAACACTAGGCTCTCTGTACTTACCCCGCTACATGCGGTTTAAATCGTGAAGCTCAAAAAAACCGATTTGATTATAAAACGCTTGCATGAAGTCGACTTGTATATAATAAAATATAGGAAATTGAATTTGACCCACTATTAGTTGAACTCTTCAGAGGCTACTGGCAAACCACTCGAGCTCACATAATTTATAGCTCTGAACAAATTTTGAGGCAGTCGCGGCGCAGTGGCTTAAGATGTGACTGTAAGTATATCGGTTATTGGTACGATTTCCACTCGAGAAAATATCACAAAAATGCAGAGAAAAGTGGGGAAACAGAATGTCTTAACACAAGGTAAGCAAAGGTCTGCTTACCCTTGTAGTACTTGGTGCAGAAAAATGTGTTGTTTTATTTTTTAAATATATATATTTTTTTGTAACAAGTTAACCGTAAAGAATTCAAACTATGTTATAATGGAAGTAGCTTCTCGGTATCAAAGCCCGAGCCTACATATTTTGCCTTCATAACCATGGAAAAATTATAAAACCTTTATACCGTAAAAGGGTTTCCATTTGTAATAAGATTTGAAAGCTTATTCCCTCATGAAACACAGTTGATTTACTAAAAAGCATTTTGTATCATTCAGAATGATTTTCGTACGTATATACGTATATTATGTAATAACATAATATACGAAAAGCCTAAATCATGAAGCCGCCTTGGCGCAATGGGACAGCCTGTGATTATAAATAGTTGCAGGTTCGATATACCCTTTGAAAATATCTACCTGATATGAATACAAATGCGGAATACAGTGTTAAGCTAAAAGAAAAAGAAAAAAACCCTTAGAAATATTCGCAACTTTCGTTTAGGTCGTTATTATGTCAGATGTACATATCTTTTCCAAACAGTAGAAAAGAATTAATTAAGTTTATGTATCAATTGTAAACGAGGCCAAATGAGTCATGGCGTTTCCTTGTTCTGATGTCGAGCCAAAACGTGGCTTAGAGTTCCTCCTCTCAACACGCAATGCGTCCAAAATTCAGCGGTAAGTGGAGAACGAAACTTCTAAGCATTAGGTTCCCCTTGTCCACCCTTTCATCAACGTGATCAACGTGAAACTGATTGATCAATTTTAAATAATTTTAACCTTAAATTATTTTTTGTACTATTCACTTCCACCAATGTTGATTTAAATTACAGCAAATATATTAATATGTAATAAGAAATCTATGTAAGAGTATGTATTCATAAAAAGAACGTTTACGAGTATACTCATACTCCTGTAGAAAATTGAAATATGGCCTGTAAGTAGATTAAGAAGTGGTTGGAAGGATTATTAAGAAATAATTTTATTGAAATTCCTATAGAAAACGGAAAATATGTGTTAAAGTCCACACACACAAAGTTACAGACGATAACTAGTTCTGACGCTATACAAATTCGAAATTTCATATTCGTTAAAGTATCGCGTTTCAGTAATAAACATTTAAATTAAATGAACTAACGGGAGATACTATTATACGTATAAATCAAAATGTCTGCGGTTTTCTCTGAATTACGTTGTATGGACGTAATTATTGTAGTGGTTGCATTATTTAACTATATAATATTTTATTTTCACCTTTATTTTAAAGGTTATTAGGTTTAAAATGGACGTTGAACGTTCATTTACTTTAAAGTTACATAAATAATACTGACCCAAAGGATTTTGGTTGGTATTGCTACAGGATAAAGTTTAAATTTGCACATTCTAATAAACCACGAGGGCAACATAACGACGACAAATTCGTCTAAAGGGTTGAAATGTAGACTACGAAGGTTTTTGCGAAATTAAACTAAACCAAATTCGTGACCATTCACAGTACGTTATGGAACTTAGGTAATTTTTTTTTGTCATCGAGACGTAACGGTGACGGTTGTGGGTTCAAAGCCTACTCGAGAGAATCAATTATTTTCATTTCCCCGCTAAGGTCAGTGTAGACGAGGACGGTGTGAATATTAAGTTCGTTTAGCTGAATAAAATATATATTAGAAAAAAATAAATGATAGCTATTGAATCTCTTTGTCTACGCATGCCATTACTGTTTTTTTTTATGGAACAGACACGGCAAACGAGCGTTCGGGTCACCTGTTGGTAAGTGATTAGAGGAGCTACAGGTGCGTTGCCGGCCGACAAGGTGGGTTGGGCGCCGGGGCCCGGCATTACCTGATGCAAAACGCAGTGGCATAAAGCCACTACTTCACGCCGGTTTTAAATGCCGGGGGTGGTAATGATCCGGTCGAGTCTGCCCATGCGTGTTGCCATTGCTGGCGACGTGACTCTACCACACGTACTTTAGTCGCCTCTTACGACACCACTAGTACCAGGATGATCCTATTCTAGGCCGGGATCACACGGCACATAACTAACTAACATACTATATTTCTGTATACGTTCATAGAAGTTTAGTTAATTTCTTTCTTTCCTTTATGATTTTTAACTTTTTTTTTTCAATTAACTTCTTTCGTGATTAAATATCTTTCTAAAAATCAAATCCGCGACCTCAAAAGTATCCCTACCTTATATTTTATAAAAATATATAAACTTTAATAAGAACTTGTCATATTTTTCTAACAAAAATTAGTTCTTATTAAATTAAATTTTGATTTAATTTAATTTAATAAGAACTAATTTTTGTTAGAAAAATATGACAAGTTTACAAGTTTAATTTGGTTAAAGAGCAATGAGTGAAAACTCTATATATTATATTTCAAAAATCTATTTTCAACACAGATCTTGTCTTAATTAAACATCAATTACAAGAATTTTAATTTGATTGAATTGGTTTTAAAACGGATAGACCTTACAAGAAAAAAAACTTGGCTTCACGCTGTATCCCGCACTCAGCAGGGTAGGCAGAGAGAACCTAGTGTTAAGACACTCCGTTCCCCGCTTTTTGGCGAATTTTGGAGGCATTGCATGTCGAGTGGCAGTGGCAGAACTCAACGCCGCGCGACACCCGAGCGAAGAAATGGAAATATAAATTTTAAGTAAATATTTCATCTCCTCGAGTGGGGATCGAACCCACTACCATTCGGTTTTACAGTCACACTTCGTGCCGCTGCGCCACAACTGGCATCTTAAAAAAATACATGGCATATAAAAATATTTGAAAAGTCAACTTCATTTTATATTTTATAATTTTCAATGTACAATGAAACTGCATCTCACAATAGAGGAAGCCGCATAACTACAGAAAAGAAAGGTATCTCATCTATATTTATAAAAGATTAATTTTCAAAGTAATATCTTTCTATCTTTGAGAAAATATGTAATTACGCGCGACGTAATTTTTTTTAGGCTTCACGCTGTAACCCGCATATGGCGGAGAATGCAGAGGGATTCCAGTGTTAAGATACTCCGCTCTCCACTTTCCTCCGAGACTGCGTGACAAAACTCAAAACTGCGCTTTGCCTTATTATTGTTGTGAAATATAAGTACTAACAATTCTTTCCTCCGAATGGGAATTGAACCCATAATTGTCACGCTTGCCAAATGCTTGTGCCACTACGACTTGACTCTAAGATTATGTTCAGTTGTAAATAAGTTAACATTCTACAGCGCGTTCAATTGTCGTAGCTCGTATTTTTGGGTTCGACACCCATACGAAAAACTCCATTTGATAAACGCACATTTGTAGTTAGTTTCCACTATTTAATACACATTAAACTAAAAATAAGGCATAATTACTATATCAAACTACCGCCAACGATTTCTTAATTGCCTCGCGTACTGCCCTGGATTCCTTCAGAATGAGGTGACTGTATCTTGCCCTCTGGTATGGTGGGTTTGAGACTTCAATGATTTTATATGTGGGTCCCAGGTGGTAGAAAATTTCCAGCCATCCTCTTTAGTGAAATTAGGATATTTTTGTATTTCAATAGCCTCGCGGATCATTCTAGGAATGTATCTGTTTTCCTTAGCGAGGATTTATCAAACCTAATGTAGGGGCTGGGTTTATCCACATCATGCTCACACACAAATCGTTGGCGGTAGTTTGATATAATAATTATGTCAACTGACAGAGGAATGCCACCTCAGTCTACCCCTGACCAAGGGCTGTGTGCACGGCGAGGTGATTTGATACGTCGAGTTTCAAAAAATGTATAAAAATACAAAATATACGCGATTAATCCGCTTAAAATAGTTTTATTTAAGATGTGTAATAATCGTGAAAATCAACGAACTTATTATTTGAATAGTTTATTTCAAGAATACCTTATCGTTATGATCCACATTCCACTGTTACAAAGACTATCGCTAAAGAAAAAAATGATATTGATGTGAACATATCCTCATATATTTTTTTCTTTTACTTTTACCTGTATACTAGGCAAGAAAAAGAAAAAAGCAGCAAAAATTGTTATAAATATATAAATATCGGAAGACATTGTCATAGATAAAATTCCGTTGCTTATTAACTTGATAATTCTTTAGTAATTAAATAAAGAAAAATTAATATTCTTATAAAAATAGAAATATCGTGAACTCCTGGAACTAGATGACTGGCGATTAGAGCACCGCCCTTTACCAAATTACACCTCAAAATTGAAATTTATTCTATCGTAGCCTAATGTTTATGGCAACATTTATTAATTTTTATTTTTATTTTTGTCCTATATTTTAACAAAGAATATTTTTTTTAGCTTTATGCTTAATCCCGCATACAGCAGTATAGGCAAAGGGAACGTAGCGTATATATATATCGTTCCTCACTTTCTTCCCAATTTTCGAGACATTACGTATTCAGTGGCAGAATTCAACGCCGCGTTTCGTCTTGTTGCCGGAGCAATAAAATAAAAATAACTCGTTAAACCGAATGGTAATCGAACATATACTGGTCGCTAGTATTAACTAGTAATATATTCAAAATCGTACATAAATTTGCAAAATCACTTATGACATTAAAAGCTCACATAAGTTCTCTTCAATATCCGTCAAACTGATATGAGTTAAAAGGCATTAAATTTTATGAAATTCATATTGTCTAGTGGAAGCTACGACGTTATTTCCATTTATAAATTACAATATTTTAATAATATTCACTAAGTGGAACTTGAAATCAAGGTTACATTAATATGTTCAGTTATTGTATATGTAAAGAACTCATTTATTAATTTTATTGCATATCATTATTTAATGTAAAAAAAAATGTCTCCATCAGGAATTAATATGGACTCAAACGCTATTTCTTTAAACAGAGAGAGACTTTTGGTTTGCGACTCGCAAACTTCTTCCGAGCGAAAATCAAACCAACAACAGTCGCAGTCGATCATACGTTGTGCCGCTGCGCCAATAGGGACGTTTATATAACGGCCATAAGTTTCTACGATTATTTTAGCCAAATCAGGAAAATAATTATATTTATATAATTATAATTATATTGCGTATATACCTAATATACGCTATATATATTTTAAGCTTCACATGCGTTTTTGCATATAGAAGTGATGCCAGTCTAACTTAATGTTAAGATACTCTGTTTCCTACTTTCCGCCCATTTTTTGAGCCATTGCGTATTGAGTGATGGAGCGACCGAGAGAATAATAAAAAAATCATTCCGTTGATTGACATTAGAACCCACAACTACACCTAACACTCAAATGCTATACCATTGCGCCACGAAAGCATCAAATTTGACAGGAAATTATATAGCATAAATGTTTTGAATGTCGAACATCAACAACAGTAGCATATCAAAGGTTAAAATTACAAACAATTAGTTAATGGATGCCCTTTAACAATTAGGTAACTTCATACTTCACTTTGATTGACTGTAATACATTAATGTGTAACCACACGCGTGCGCAGATTTCGTGTCACGAATAGAAACTACTTACCACTAACTTACCATATTCACTGTTGGAAATGAGGCCAGTGGTGGCGTAGGGGCACAAGCGGGCGACTGTAAAGGGGTTCGTTTCTCACTTGAGGAAATAAAATATTTTCATTTCTCGCTCTGGTGACGAAGCAAAGAGCGGCGTTCAGTTCTGCCATTCAACATGCAATGCTTTCAGAATTTGTTGATAGACATAGGCGCAGATCCAGTCCGGTACGCTTAAATTCTTTTACGTTTTTTAAAACGTAGTAAATTCGTGAGGTTGAAAAGAAATATTAGAGATATATAACTTTTATACATATTTATTTAGTTTCTGGTCTCTCCGTTAATATCAGATTAAGTGAAAAAATTCTGGTATTACAAAAAAATCCTTGTAACTATCACTGTTACGATTCGTATGAGTACCGCACGAATATCAAGACCCGTGCGGTAAAAAGAAAGTTATTTAAAAGTAAGGAATGGTTTTTCGAGTTTATGTAAAATTAATAACTATCACGATTAGATGCCTATGCCTAAGTACTAAGAAGGCCACATCATATATCACATTACTGATATAAATATCCAGATTTATTTCACTTTCCCACAGTACTTAACACGTAGCAGGGTAAACAGAGGTAACCGTAGTGATAAAACACACTCTGTTCTCTATTAAGACACTTCCGCAGCCTACTTTCTTTCGAATTTTCGAAGCATTCCGTGCTGAGTGACTAAAATCAACGTCGTACTTTTTACAACATTGCCATAGTAGAGGACATTAAAACATTAAAATCTTTTATTTTCCCGAGTGAAAATCAAACCCACAACCGTCGCGCTTACAACCACACAACGGCCTCGTGTAGATAAAGAAAAGGAAATATTTGCCAGAATGGAGAGAAGACCCCTTAACGAAGTGTAGTTACTAATATACCATACTTTATTTTCCTATAAGGTTCTCATAGTAAGATTCATCAAGTGTATATTTATATAGCGGATCCTTATGAAGGTTATACCGTGAGTTTGTGCTTTATTGGAGAGTAAGCGTTTAGATCGATAGCTCGTCTGTGTCGAGAACCGTCGTAATATAAGTACTTATGTAAATCTTTTTCAAATTTTGCCTGAGTTAACAGATTTTTTCTTTGTAGCTTTTAATTTATCAGCTTTTTTATTTTAATTTGCATTTATTATTTTCCATTTCCATTTCCATTTATTTATATATTCTTACTATATGGTTTGTACGTTTTCATAATTTATAGTCAAAAATTCGTTGATAAGCGCCCAGTCATTGATAAAATCTAAATCTTAATGTATTTTTTTATATATAAACTTACTTTTTTATTGCCTTAACTAAAACAATGCTAGTTATTTTTTCGTTTAAATAAAAAAAAAACCTTAAACATTTCATCATTACCCTTAAAAGAATCCTTAGGGAATCCTAACGTTGACTTTATCAGTACTACCGATGTGATAAACATCTATATTAATCGATGTTTCATATTTCATGGGGTTAAGTCGAATTATAAAGTGTAGTATACACTAGGGATACGTTCCCGTTGCTTTTATGGAGACAGCTTAAGGAAGTATTAAATAGAGTAATATATTTTAGAATAGCTTGGTTCCTTACCTTATATATAATTTTCGATATATTGCGTATAGAGAGCGGGTTAAAGGCAGGCAGAGGGAACGTAGAGTTAAGACACGCTGTTCTGCACTTTCGACATCATTCTGGAGGAATTGCTTGTTGACTGTCGAAGCTCAACACTGCGCTTTGCTTTGACCCCAAAGCGAAGAAATGAAAATATGAATGTTGAATAAATATATCATTTCCTCGAATGTGGATCGAACCCACAGTCAGTCACGTTTACAGTTTGGGCCCTTGCGCCACGACTAGCCTCGGGCTAAAGAAAATAATTTAAATATAATCAATCCCTCAGTGCCAGTAGGAATCGTACCCACGACAGCCACGCTTACAGGCACTGTTCCATTGCGCTATGGTGGCATCAAAAATCGAAACAAAATAACCTACCATACAGTTTAAAAGCATCTACAAAGCATTCTTAAAATAGTCCTAGGCACTGATGTCTTCTTTCCTGGTCACATTAATTCAATTATAATAGGAATAATAATCTATTGTATATTAACAATGGCACTTATGCAGTATTATTCAATCTACTGTATTTGTTTGATTGACTTCTTGAATATGGTCTATTATGCTTTTATGATTGAGGAAGCTAGTTGTGAAACTTTTCTAGAACTAATTTTAGGGCTAGTTTCCTTAAGTATAAGAACAGGTATGTATAGTAAGTAGTTTCATCTAACTTGAACTTGACTCGATCTTGACTCGAATTTTATTTTTGAAGTAATTGAAGTTTGCCTCAGTGGAATAAATTTCACGAATAAAATCAAGAAAATTATATAAAGTTTTGAAAGAATGGATCATAAGAATAAAATTTTGCATATAAACTCTTACACTGTTACACTCTCTTACACTCTACGTGTTATGGTGCAGGCTAGTCGTGGTGCACGTGGCACTAGCGCGCGACTGAATGCGACAGATTGTGGATACAAGTCCAAATACATAATATTGTTAGAAATCGGAAGCGGGTATAGTTTTTAAAATACACGATAAATGCACACATCGTATATATGTTTTTAAACTATTTGGAAAGGATACCACGTCATTGCAATAGGTTATATGTATCACCTACTAACAATACTTCACACTAGTTACCTTCCAATACGGACCGTCACTTACACGCAACTGTCCCCCGATTGACACAATTCTACTGCTTTTATAATAATTTTCACCTAAATCTACCCTCTTTTACACGAGTACGCTAACAATATAATATTTTTATGTCTTAGCTCTGATGTCGTGATGCATTCAGAATTCGGTCGAAAATGGGAAACGGAGTGTCTTAATGCTGGTTCCCTGTCTACCCTCCTATGTGCGGGATATAGCGTGAAGCTGACGACAGATAATTTACAAAATACGATAATTTATAATTGTGTTTTCAACTACTGAAATAAGGAATTTAGCCTTTGCAGGAAATGTTCAATTCAAAGAGCTAAAGCTAAAAGTTTGCCTAAACTTTATTATGTATGCTCCTTACGTTAGTTTAACTTTATTTCAAGAATTATTTCAATTCTAACATAAAATACTAAAGTTATATTATAATATTTATTTAAATGCTATTTAACAAATTAACACGAGGGCAACAATCAATGAGAATGTCGCGAGGGCAGTCGCGGTGCAGTGGTACAAAATGTGACTTTAAACGCCATAGGTTGTAGGTTTGGCTCCTACTCCAGGGTATTAAACATTTAATATTTCCATTTTCTTCTCTCTGGTACGGAGAGTTTACAGAAATTGACAAAAAATAGGAAACAGAGTGTCTTAAGACTAGGTTCCTTCTGAGTGCCTACCCTGCTGAGTACAGGATACAACATTATTTTGTTCTCAAAAAACACAAATTATTTCCCCATTTCATTTATTTATTTATTGTTATTAATGATTTTTTTTTGTATTTATCTCGTTATCTTAACTAGGTTTCAAGATTGCTAAACTTAATTAAATAGATTTTAAAGTCCTCTAGGGCACTTTCAAAAGTCTCAGCGATACTTTTCGTTCATACAAAGTAAGGCTTCCGATAAGAGGAGCAACTTTGCACGACAAAGTAAATCTACGGAAATGAAGCTCACAGAAACTATTTGATTATCTTCTGTAAGAAAATTATAATTTAAAACTATAATAGATTATTTAGATGGCCAATGCTCTTAATAATATATTGCAGTTATAATTTTAATTCACCGTAATATTTTCTAAATGATTTATGGAAAAGTCTGTTTCTAAAAGATAGTTGTTAGTTTGAATATTGTTAGATAGTTAGTTAGTTTGAATTATGTCATATTTCTCGCTTAATGAGGGCCACCTCGACAGTGAGGGCAAAGATTTATGCGATTTTCAACCCTACAATGAGGTCACAAGTGTATGGGACACTACTACGAGTTCCTCATCCTGCACTCTGAATATATGGAGTGCTCTGTATAGTAGTTTGTGGTGCGATCGTAGTTTTGAACACGATTTTATTAGATCGACCTGTATGTAAGAAACTATCTGTGTAATGAAATCTATAAGAATATGAACTACACGCAATTTAATTATATAATATTATGGTATAAGAGAGCTGATCTGATGAAGGGACGGGAAGGTAGCTGAAGCTGGAACAGGAAGATTTTCTTGTAAGCAAAGTTCCATTTAAAGTGGTGCTGCCAAAAACAGCCTGTATACTTAATTTCCAGAAAGAAGAAGCATTCAAAATGTCGGTGAATAGTGTCCTCTCACTGGCGCTCTTGTTTCGCCTTAGTTCGACAAACTTTGAACAGACTGTGTAAAGTAGAGCCAGCTATTAGTCGTGCTGCTACTCCAGTTAGAGCACCGATCTCTGTAACCTGTTTCCCGTCACATAAATATATTCAAAAAAGGGAATTTGTATTTCGGTAATGGGAACATAAATTATTTTTTTAGCTTCATGATGTATCCCGTAGCAGAAGGCAGCAGCAGGCTTAATTACCGATGATGACAACATTTTATTTTGTTACTTCACTATGCGTCCCGCACATACCGCCCGCACATTATGCTAAAAATCTCCGATCCCATTAAGACAATTCCGTTCTCTCAAATTCTGACTTTCTTTCTCTTTTTGCCAAATTCTGACAGCAATGTGTGTTGAGTAAATAAATAAAAATAATAAATATTTCATCTCTTCGATTGGGAATCGAACCTAAAACCGTTTCCAACCAATCAACCAGCATTTGCTGTCGCAAGCTTGGCGTAGCAATATCATAGCTTAAAATATAACAACAACAACAACAAATCAACACTATCGACAATTGTGAATATTCAAAATTTCTAATACTATACAATAGGTATTAGTATAGATTGGATACAAAAAATGCATCGCGATTCCGTTCGAACGGGTACAAAACGATAGAGGCGAAACAATTAACGGATTTAACGGTTATACGAGTACAGCTTAAAAGCGAGCCGCAATAAAGCTTGAAAAGTTTTGAAATTGATTTTATAGTCAAAGGACTTAGTTTTTATATATGGGATAGAATTTTCTATTTTTTTATTAAAGCAATATTCTTCAGAGATCCGCTCTGGATTTTTTCAAATTTCTTTTTAGTATACATTTTAGCATTCATTTATATATAATTTTTGGGATATATAATCGAAATAATACATATCGAAAATATACATCCTGTTACAAAAAAATCAAGAAAGTTATTTCTTGAGGCCGTCGTGAGGCTAGGTCACAAGCGTGAGCTCGGCTCCTACTCGAGGATTGAAATATTTCATTTTTTTTTTCAAAATGCAGCGTTGATATCCGCCATTCAACATTCAATTTCTTTCGAGAATTCGGCGCAAAGTGGGGAACGAAAGTGATTTAATGGAAACTTAGTGCTTCGGTTTAACACTCGGTTCTCAGGTACCCACTCTCTGACTACTCTACTATGTATAAATGAAGTATCTTTTGTTTCATTGTCGAAAAATCGTGGTTTTTAACGTGGTTTTTAATATCCATACAGTACGTGATATTGATCTACTTGGCAAATTAGAACTTATATAACCCTTAATGTTTCGTATATTTGCCTACAATTTTCTCGGAAGCCAAAAATCATATCGAGATATTCGCTGTTGGTTTAATCGAAGTTCATCAAATTCTATTAATTTTAGATATATCTGTATTTTTGCGTATTTTAAGAGAGGACGTACAAGTTATGTAATTGACAGGTATTTGAAGTCAGTTGAATTTTTTATTATTTTATTATTATGTTAATCAATCCTTTAGTATGCATCGATAGGAAGTTCACAGAAAAATATAGAATATATGTAGGTAAAGACAAAAAACATAATAAATACATCGCTCAATAAATAGTACTTCACAACGTTCTCGTTATTAATACGGTCTTGTGCTTCTCAAGCAGGAATTTCGGTAATAGCTGAATACCGCGGAGACGCAGGCATCCGACCACAGCGCCGCCGCCGCGCCACCCTGTATTTATAAATGAAAATTTTCTTTCCATATGAAGTTATTACTTTATATAGGTAATTATATATTATATAATTATTTGTATTTAGCTTGATGTATTTTTTACATTATCGAGTGGTAGAATAAAACATTGTGATGACTGACTGTAGATGCGATTGTTGTGGGTTTGTTTCCCTTTTCATTTTTTCCTTTTGTTAGACAAAGCTAGGCACTAAGTATTGTCGTAGCACAGGAGTACCAGTATGCGGCTGTAAACGCAACAGTTCTGTGAGTGGAGAAAAAGTGGAGAAGTAAGAGTTTTGACAGTAGCTTTTCTCCGCATATTGGACGTCGGTCGTACTGGAGTTAGGCGAAACTTTTGCCTTATTATATATTATCTTTAATATGCGTTCTATTACTATGCAAAGTTAATTCTTTTTTAAAAACAACAAAAATAAACGGGTCCATTATTTGATCACTTTGCTGTCCTTCACCATTTATCTCGAGATCACGTGGAGATATTACGTTGTAATTAATATATAATATTCAGGCCTGTACTCCCTCGGAGCACAGAAAAATTCAAACTGTTCAATAAATTCCAAATTCAAGAAAAATTCAATAAATTCGAAATAACTCTATAGACTTCTATTCTAAGTATTCTATGATTATAATGAATTAATAATAAAAACTTACGACATATTTTCGATGAAGATGAAACGATCGAGATGCCATTTATCAAATCAGCGACGCTATAATGGAGCTCCTGTATGTATCAGTTAGGAGCCTTAATAGATATTGCTTTTTCATTGTCTTGTGATGAATTTAATATGAAATTCTTGCATATAATATAAGGTTGTGTATTATTTCTTTTGCTAACTCAATTTAGATGTGTTGATATTTGTATAAATTATTGACTGTATATATATATATGTTGCGTACGAAGCCGCAAACAAAGCCTTCGCAGCTTCGTCATGCTGCAAACAAACCCTAACCGCTGGTACAGTGGGCTATGTTGAAACTGTTTATCTGATTTAGAGTATATAGTCTTCCTCTAATATAAATGGACGAGAAAACACAAAAAAACAAACGAAATAGTTCCTGAGATAAGTGTGTTCCGCCAAACAATCTCTCCTTTATATATATGTAGATCTTCCAATACATTTAGCAGCCTAGCATTAGGCTATAGACGAACTTAAAAGTACTAAGTATTTGCCATAAATATTGAAAAAACCAAAATTTTACAATTTTTGTAATGTGCATATTCCGATGTAAGACATTGGTTTTTGTCAAAATTGGACCAATTTTTGAAATATAAAGTATATAATAAATTTGACTAAAAATTGGTTCTGGTTGATTGATATTACTTTGATAAATAATTTTATTATAGGTTACTAATCGTTTTTTTACATATAAAACGTGATGGTTAAATCACCAATTAGTATTTAATGTCTAAATACAGGATGCAGCCAGCATTGTAAAACAAGGTGACTTATAAAATGATTTTCACCTTTCCTTAAAAACTAAAACCTAAATTTATTTTATTTGGACTATAAAACTTAAAATGTCATTCTCTTCAAATAGTGTGACTTCGACAGAAAACCAATTTAAAACTTTAACTTTTCTTTAACTTGTCTGCAATTCGCTGTACAAAGAATAAATGAATAAAATACACGATATATTATGATTGTGGATTCCATTTCCATCGGAAAAGTGATGGTATTTATGTATATATTATTAATTTTCTAATTATAAGAAATGTTTCACGCCGTAACTCACATATACAATCTCAAGGTAGACTAAGGTGACCTTACGATATGATAATTTGTTCCCCACTTTAGCAACCAATTCTCGAGAGATTTCGCGTACATTATATAATGTAAACAACTTATTTCCCTGTATGGGAATTGAACCCATAACTGTCGCGCTTACATTCAGGGTCAACGCAGCTTCGATACGACGGCCCCTTTTATATTTGGAGGCAGTTAAACAATATTTAACATAACTCTAAAAATAAGTGATATAAAAATAAAACTATATTATTGGAATAAATTTTATATTTGACTAGAAATCATAGTACATACATACATATATATATATATATATATATATATATATACATTCATAATAAATATATATATCAATTATTCTTGGCAAGCTTGAAACAGATAAGACTTAGAGGTAACTTAGAAAATTCTATTTACAATACTGTTTTTGTTTTATAATACTGGTTCATAAAGATTGTCACTTACAAACTAAATATTATAGTAATTCTTAGTACAATAAAAGATTCATAAGATATAATATATCTAAACTAATATAATATAAATATTTACATTATATTTTAGTTATATAATATAATCCTTTTATAGTTTTTCATTATTCATATTATTTAATATATTTTTATAGTTATTATATTAATCTAAGATTAATAAAGACTATTGGTATTTACTTGGAAAAGGTTAACATTGAATCTAAAGATCGAAAAGGTTATCTTAACGCATTCTTTTGAAGTAAAATGTGTTAAAAATAGCAACAAATGTCTGAAAATGACGCTATTCTTTTATAAAAATATATTTAGAAATTATTTTTTTAGCTTCCCGTTACCAGCAGAGTAGAGAAAACTTCACTCCTTCACTCCACGCCGTTCCCCTCTTTTCACTCAATTTTTTGAAACTATTATTGAGTGGTGGAACTTAACACCGCGCTGTGTAAAACACATTTTCTTTAGAAGTTATTAAGTAAATGAGATTTTTATATCGATATACATATATGATTAAGTTATTGTGATTTTTTTAAATAAGTGTTCTTTTAAATAAATAACATAACGATACTTATTGGCATTATATGATAATCCGTATTTAGTCCACAACAACTAACTATTAATTGTCAATATTCACTATATGAGCTTGGGACCCACGCGGGGCCTCTGCCGCTTAAATTTAATTATTTATGTTATAGCCAAATTATACAATACTTTTAGATATATTCAATGTAGTCTATGTGTTATTTTGATGTATAGACTATATTTCTATAAAGTTTCATCTATATCCGTTTACCATTTTTGCATGAAAGTGGAACAAGCATCCATCCGCACAAATAGTCCCTCGATAATATTAGTAATATCGTTAAAAATAATAAGCGCAGGTTCCAATCCTAATAATTTATAAAAAATGTACAGAAAAGAACATATTTAGCTTCTAAATACTAAATAAAGTATAAAAACAACAGAAATCGTAATTTAAGTTGCAATTTTTTTTCCATTCATGGACACAGAACGTTATGCTTCGAATATTATGAAAATGAAGAAAAAACATTTTCGTCGCCATTTTTAGTCGAGCGGCTATTTATAACTTTGATGTTTTAGAAGAAAAATGAAATCCAAATATGATTAAATTTCAAGATTTTGACATTTTGACAGCGTAATTTAGTTATATTTTTAATTATTTTTATGATAATATGGACAGTATTTGAAATTTTAATAATGCTTTATAGTTAAAGATAGGTATTTAAAATAAAATCTTAAATAAAGATAATAAATATTTAATATTAAATTAAATAAACTTTATTAGCAGGTAGAGGGAGTTAAGACACTCCGTTCCCCATTTTCCGCTGACTTCTGAAGACATTGCGTTTTGAGTGGTGGAACTCAACGCCGCGCTTCGGCTCGACACTAGATTAAGTAAATCTTTTAGTTCAATATGCAATGCACATTAGAAATTTAGTTGACTATTTTTAATTCACTGATCGTGTGTGGAATATGGAACAGGTCTCATGGTTGACATATTTGTGACATTTTTAAATAATTTATAAAAGCGACGCTATTTTTAAAATATATCTTTGGCATTAAATTATAATTATACTTTTGTATTCGGTGGAAAGTGAAAAACGAAACGATCTCTACACTAGATTCCCTACCTGTCATGCTCCGGGATACACCGTGAAGGCAATATATAACTATAAAATATTAGAAAATAGAATATATTTCAAAACAACTTACAACTGTGCTACTACTGACTATAGAATGCTGTGTATTATCAAGGTTTGTATGATCCGATGCCGATGATCGATAGCTGCAGCATCAGGTTAAGATTTCCATATTATTGTATTATTGCATATATATACTATATTATTGTATATATATACTAAATTTTAACGACATTCGAACACTAAATTCTAAAGAGAAAATTATATTATATTGCAATATACCGCGACATGCGCCAGGAAACCAGCTGGTGAACTTCAAAAGTAGGACGGGTTTTGACCAGACAAAGCTAAGTACCACGATGCCACAGACAGACACACAAACACACAAAAGAGGAGTGTTATAAATGAGACCACTATGTTACGTGGTCTCATTTATAACACTCCTCTCTTTTGCTTCTCTTCGGTGGTTAAAACTATTTTATAATATTAATTAACACACTATGCATGTAAAATTTGCTCCTCCCAAATTAAACGGAAAATGGCGAATATGGGTGTCTTAATAGACACGGAGTGTCTAAGCACTAGAGTCCCAGGTTTGCTCTGCCTACCTTGATATGGAATACAGCGTGAAGCTAAAAAAATATCAAAATATTAAATGAAAAAAAATTGTGCAGGAGTGAAAAGAGATAGTTACGAAATATAAAATTTCTACGTTCCCGAGATAAAATCACCGAAGCGTGTTACTCCACACAGTGGCTTAGTACTCGCGCCATTCCCCACGGACAACTACATAAAGCTGATGGTCTATCCAATATATGTAGCTATATATTTTATTTTTATTGTATTCTACTTGAATTGTAACGATTCTAAGCGTTTAACTTAATTTACTTTTTGGTTGTTCTCAGGTTCAAATCCAGCGAATTAAATATAAATAGAACAGCGAAGCAAAATGTTATTCACTACCATTCATTTAAAGAACTGTTTTCCTTTAGGTAACATTTTATTCCTTCTATTTATTTGTTTATTTATTTTCACCTTTACGATGTATCTCGCACATGGCAGAGTAAGCAGAGGGACCTTAGGAGCCTAGTGTTAAGACACTCCGTTCCCATTAAAATGCTTCTGTTCCTCATTTTCCGCCGAAATCTGGAGGCGTGTTGTGTTGAGTGGCGAAACAAGGCCGCGGTTTGTCTCGTTACCAAAGAAAAGGATTCCTTTCATTGATTTAATTTATATATTTCAACTACTATTTTTAGCTACATGTTAAAAATACTGATTACACATGTACGACAGATAGATAAGATTTTAATTTTTACATGAATTCTTAAGAAATATTTGTTAAATAAACTAACTATAATTTAAAACAAACTTTCTTAAACTGACAGACATGTCAATATGACACATAAATAGGATTTTTTTTTCTATCATTTAAGGAATAATTAAACAAAATAATTAATATTGAAATATAAATAAAAAAAACTTGAACAAATATCAAAATGACAACTTTAAAACAAAAAAAATCATCATCAATCTTTATATGGAATAAGAATTTCACACGCAGCCATCATTTTCCATGTGAAATAAAACGGCTAAGCTGTATGACATAAGAGAAATGAGCTAAAAGTTGGCTGCAACGTCACTCTGTAGCAACCTACTTGTGTATAACCTGTCCTACTTCGTTACGACATAAATACGTATTTTATTTCTTGAGGTTTCGACATGGCATTGTAAATGTCATGTATGCGAGAATTTATTAAACTATAAATTGTCAATCCTTTGCCCTCTTAACGTCGTTTCGTCTAGAAGATGTGCCTAAGCCGACTTTACAGACAAGACAGACAGTTTTTGTCCTATAAATGTGATATAGCCTTAAATTAATATGATAAACGTATAGAAAAAAATATTTTTACAGGTTCACGTTGTATCTCAAATTCTCGAGACATTCCGTGTTGAGCGGCGGAGCTCAACGCCACCATTTGTCTCGTTACTAGAGCAAAGAAGCAACAATTTCCCCCCGAGTTGCAATAAAGGCCCCAACTCCTGTTCCTCACGCCTCGATGGCTGATATTTATCATAATTATTTCAAATTAAAATATTTGAGTTTGTACCAGTTATATTAGAATCATGACGTCATAAATTATAAAGTTTTAATAAATGTTTATTTCCAATTTAATTATTTATACTCGTTTCGCATTTTTGAATAAATACAATTTATTATGAAATAGAAGCTGTATATTAAATAAATTAAAATAATATACATACATACATAAATACATTTATATTATATCCTTTAAGAAACTATAACATATTTTCTACAGAATAAAGTATATACAATAAATAAAATCTAAAAACATTACAACATTCGTATAGCGATAGACTATTATAATATTTTTACAATTATATCAATAAATTTCATTAGCGCTTTTCCCCATTGTAATATATTCATATATACTAAAGGTTCTTCTGGAAAGCATCTGGTACTTAGTTAACTATATAAATGTACTACATATACTTATTATTAAATAGAATTTTTTAATCATAACGGCATCAAAATTAAGTTCAAAAGTCCTCGAAAATTTTTTTTTTTTCATTATTGTTTAAAACATTAAATTTAAAATGTTTTTTTAATTCGCAACACGTTTATTTATGTTATTTTTGTTGCTATTCAAATTCAATTTGTGTTTTATTTAGAAGAATTATGCATTTTCGAAGTATTACGTGTTGAATGGTGAAATTCAAAGCCGCGTTTTGCCTTGGTACTAGACCTGTGATATGAAAATATTCATAAATAATAATAATTCATTCCCCCGAATAGGACTCGATCTCTGAACGAACGCTTGTGTCACTGCGCTACGGCGGCCTCGATCATAGTAATTATGTAATTTAAATATTTTTGAGAACTTTTCAACTAAGCTTGAATAATATTTTAGATATATTACAAGAATGACAATAAAGACTTCAATCTAGTTAAAAAAGAAATGACGAATTACATATTATTTGAGTAAATTCCTAAAAAAAATAAAATATTGTTTAATAATTAAAATGGACCTTTATATAAAGAAAAAAATAACAGCCATATTTAAACATTTACAGAATTTCTATGAGAACCATTTGTAATCTTTATATGTCTACAAATATGACAACAGTAAATTTAAAATTAAAATTGTTTAAATGTTATAACTTATATATATATATATATATATATATAACATTAGGAACAACAAAGATATCTAAATTGACTAGTAGATAAAGCTATACATGTATTGTGAGTATGACAGACTTTAAGCCCGGTTTCCAAGGGAAAATATTTTTCGATTCGAAACAGTAGTTCCTGAGATTATCGCGTACAACTAAATAAACACTTCATTTTCATAACACTAAGTTTATAGAAATATTAATAACATATAATAACGTCAACTCGGCCATTGTAACATTGTATTGTGTTAAGAGGAACGACAATAGTTGTAGGGTACAAATACTGAAAGGATTTATTTAGTAAGATCGATTGGACTTGGTCACTCAGCGCAGAGAACATCAAGGTGAAGAACTAAGAGGTTTATCACTGAACCTCAAATCAGTAAAGTACTAAAAACGTCCGAAAATGGGGCATTAACGTTGATTATAACATTATTAAATATTAACTAATAGTTAGATATCTTAATAAGAATATATTTAATTCTGTATTCTTATTTACACTTTTAAAATAAAGTTATTTAACTATATACAAAAGTATCACAGGAATATAATAAATTGAACATGAAAATATTCTATTATAAACTTTTAATTTTTGATATTAAAGTTGACTTATTAATTAAGTTATTTAATTTGAAGCTACACTTCTTGCACACACATATTTTAGCTGAAAAGACAAAAGATTGATGACTTATACATATCTTTTTAAAAACATTTAATGTACTCTACAAACTCAAAACTGACCAATAAAATAGAAAAATGGATGCCTTACAAAAATTCTACATCAAATAGATCAATTTAAGCTAATTTTTAAATATGAATCTTTAATCATTTATAATTTTGCCAATGTTATCTATATCTTATCTTTTAATAGGGTTATTAGAAGAATCGCACGAAGCTCTAATCAATGCACCTATACTAATCAACTTGATATGTAAAAGAGAATTGCTAGGCATCTTATTGCTACGTTACACGAACAACTCATAAGATAGATATACCAAATAAACAGTCTTTTACTTACACTACGTCGCTTTTGTCGAGCAGTCCATTGTTGCTGCTCCCGTCTTCTTGTCAGATGTGATAATCCCTTAAAGGTTTCACAGATTCAGCCGAAGACCTTGGAGTAGGATCGACACCAGAAAGACCTAAGGAGCCACTTCTTCGAACTACCAGAGTCTTAGTTCCGTAATCAGTGACAAAATTATCATTTCTAGTTGGTGTATTTGCTCTCACTGTCTGATATCCGCAACAGGGAGGATATTTGGACGTGAGTATTTTCTTAAACGCCTCACGAAACTCCGTGTTGAATATGGAGTAAATGATCGGATTAAACGCGGAGTTGGAATAGCCGAGCCACGTGAGGATTTTAAATGCGAGATCTGTAATAAAAGTTTTAGGTTAAATATGAAAATATTTACGTATACAACAACAGAAATATAAATACGTTATACATAAATAGGTTATATGTTAAAAATATATTCATTCTGGTTCTGAATTATAAGTATTCTAAATATATCTACAATACATACAAATTCATAGTATATTATCAATAATATTACTTGAAATAAAAAATGTTAAATCATTTTATATGATAACACGAATCATACAATCAACGTTAATGTTTAGATAAACCATTTATTTTAGAACACTTAGGACGTTACAACCATAAAGTGCTTTTACAATGTCATTAATAATGAATACATTTTGTCCCTAATTACGGCTGCCTTCGCAACACACTGACCCAAATGCTTATCCACCACTTCGACAATCTCTGAGGCAATTTCATTTGTAATTTCCTTATCACGTATTTCAAGCTTTCGATTTAGATCGCCCATCAATTATTTAATGCTACAAATATTTTTGTGGGCCACATCCTTTGGATTGTTCATTTATTTTCTCATTATATTTAATGTCACGTATGGGTTCGGGTAATGCATCATAATTAATTACTAAAGAATCTTCTGTATGAGGAATCTGTATAAATTGAATTTTGAGTTTATGTACGTTTTATGAATTTATAATTAAAATCGTTAATTAACTTAAATGTTATAATGTCAATAGTTTTTGATTAAATTAATTTGTACAAAGGATATACATTCAAAATATGGTCTGACATTCTAACTTTACGTCAAAGGCCTTTATGAGTAAATTTAAACATGGTACCGTATTATTTTAATAACTTTGGAAACTTTTTGTATAATTAAAAACAATTTAAGAAGTATTGGATAATAATTTTACAGTCGCTAATGTTAACAAACTTTGTTAAAGGTAATTACAGAAATATTTAAATCTATTAAGATTGTTGTTATTCTGTTTAATATTATCAATTATTAATTTGAATAATATTAGGACTGCTTGATACAAAAAATAGAAAAACGAATATTTGAGTTACATGATACATACGTAAGAATTATAAAATTATTATTTTATTTTCTGTACCAATTACATATTTTATCATAACCGCGAAAAGTGAAAAAAAAATCTTTATTGCTTAGATTAACTTAAAATAAATTTTATAAATATTTTTAAAATTTCATTTACCTACGATTGGCTTTGAATAATGGAATTAATAATAGACTAGATTTTACCTGTGACTTCGCAAATAATGCTAATATCATACATACTAAGCGCCCGAGGGATATTAGGCCACAGGTACAAAATAATCGATTAACTTGATGTAACGTAGTACACAGCCTTGCTTGATAAATATTCTTGTTCAATATAGTTCTTGAAATCAGGGTGTTCAATTAAAAACTAAAAATATTAGTATAAAAATATAGATATGCCAACCTGGTATACAAGTTTTGCAAAACGCAGCAACGATGTTAACACAGAAGAATGGCACCCAACACAGAAGGAACACTCCCATGATGATTCCCACTGTGATAGCGGCCTTGTGGTCAGAGACGTGATAGGGCGACGAGTGGACGTGAGTGTGGACGCGAGTCCTAACCGACTTGGTCCTGTTGTCGGGGAGCTGGACCGTCCTCGTGACGGCCCGGATCGACTTCACGTGCTTTTGAGCGTAGCAGTATAGTCTGGGAAGAAATTTCTGTATTTAGATATATAGTTTTAACAGTTTTAGGTATTGATGCCGTGGATCACAGATTTTGATTAGTAAATGTGACGGTCGTGTGTTCAAATACCACTTGGAACACACAACCGTCTTGGGGGGAAACCAGTCAAAGAACACTTTCAACTAATGACGTTCAACTTCTCAAATACACCACGATTGGGTAAATGATCTCAATCGTTGTGTATTTGAGAAGTTGATACTAATTTTAAGTAAAATACATAATATAAAAATTGATGACATATCCACATTTTTATATATACGCGCATTTTTTCAATGCCATACTCTAATATAAGACTTCACTATTTTAAATCCCCATAGATTTGTAAATCCTTTGTAAAAATATATAGCATTTCTCAAGAAATATCTGGTTCTAGACAGATAACAGACATTAACTCCTGCGGGACTTATATTCCAGCTTATATGAAAGTTTCAAAAGATTGTTTAGCTTCACTTTATATTGCATATGCTTTTCTAACTTTTAATAAATAGGTGCCATCACTGTGCATTTTATATGCACTTTGTTAAACATAACGAGTTTGGATTCAAATTTTGAAAATCATATTCTTTTTTCAGCTTTTTGCTGTATCCTGCTTAATAAAACAGCGTAAGATGTAGCAGGGCCATCCCCATTCGAGGAAATAAAATATTTACTTACATTTATATTTTCATTTCTTCGCTCCGGTCAAGGTCGAGGCAAAGCGCGGCATTGAGTTCCACCACTCCAGAACTCCGCGGAAAGTGGGAAACGGTTTGTTTTAATACAAGGTTCCCTCTGCCTACCGTGCTGTGTGCGGTACATACAGCGTGAAGCTGATTAGATTTTATATACAATATATATTTTATATAGCCTTTATAGTACAATAACATATAAAAAAGAAAAAAACCAGACATTTTTCCTAGTTTAGTCACAAAAAAAAACGAACAGTGCGACTAACCTGCAATATATACTAATCATGACAATGCAAGGCAGTATAAACGATATACAACTCGATACCACAGCGTACGTAGGCGTCAGAACCAGCGCGCAAGTGGGATATCTGGGTGGTCTTTCTGTGGTCGTCACCTCATCTGTGGGTCGGTGGAGCCCTAGAGATATCGGCAGGAAGCTGACGAGGACAGCCAGTAGCCATATGAGGGCAATGGTTATGATTGCTACTCGACGTGTCACCCAGCGGCCGTATCTGTTGACAAAAAGTTAATTTAATAATGTATGTTTTTATTAGTTTCACATCATATCACACAAACAGGATAGACATAGGGAATCTAGTGTTAAGACACTCTGTTCTCCAATTTTTGAGATATTGGGTGTGGAGTGGTGCAAGTCAACGCGGGCTTGTACGTGTATTGCACGAGGAAATTAAATAATTTATTACCCCGAATGGGGATTGAAAGGCGTTAAAAGGCATAGTGTTTATAGTCAAGTCAAATACCATTTTTGATATTTCATTTTGTGTTTAGTAGTTTTTTTATTATTATTATTATGTAAATACAAAATCTTTGTAATATGGATATAATAAATTGGAAACATGTTACTCAGTAACATGTTTCCAATCCATTCTTGACGCTAAAATTGAGACAAAAACATTAATTCATTTAATGTTTTTGTCTCAATTTTAGCGTCAGTCCTCTAGCCTCGTCCTCCTATGAGACTTAATAAATGACTCAAAATTAAATCATTTTTGTAATTAAAATACCACATGTAATTTAAAAACTTCCAAGCTTAGTAATTTGTGCGAAATTCAAAAAGTTACGATCTATTAACGTTTTACGACAGACGAAAGGCCTCACTTTATTTCGACAAAAGGTTTCTAAGTATCGCTGGAGACGGTAAGAGCAGTAATTTAAAGAGCAGGTGTAAAATTCAACAGGTAAATATTAAGATTATGACACTAAGTAAGAAACGTGACTATCGTTGTACTCGTGTTTCTATGTTTATAAATTTTGTGTATAACAGTTCGCTCGCTTCACGTTTTTCTGCGCAAGCAAGGTAGTCAAAGGGAACCTATTGGTAAGGCACTCTGTTTCCTACTTTGCCCTACTTTTTATAGAGGTATATTGAGTGGCGGGACCCAGCCCCGCGCTTTGTTTACAGGTTTACAGGTGCGAGAAAATGAAAATAAATATTATCATTATTCTGAGTGGAGTTCAAACCCACAACCGTCGCGTTTACATTCAGTCGCGCTACGACGGCTTCTGTATTTTTTATAAAATCAGCTTCACGCTGTATCCCGCACACAGCAGGGTAGGCAGAGGGGACACTAAGACTCCCTAAGACACTCCGTTCCCCACTGCCGAATTCTGGAGGCATTGCGTGTTGAGTGGCAGAACTCAACGCAATAGGCGTTGATGCATATATACGCAGATGATATTAATTTTAATTTTAAAGCAAAGTTAGACACGTAATCAATTTAGAACGAAAGTGTCTTAATAGGAGCGGCCTCTGCCTGAATTGATATGTCCGGGATATACCGTGTAGATACAAAAAATATTTTTGAATTGATTGATATTATAAATCTAATTGTACGTACCTTAAAGGGTCCTTTATATGTATATATCGATCGAGCGATATAGCGCACAAATTGAGTATGGACGCAGTGGAGCACATCACATCGCACGCCACCCACGTGTCACAGAATTGTTCTCCAAACACCCAGTACCTGAAAGGCATCTCAATTATTCAAGATTTTCTTTTATTTTTTAATTTTTTTTTTCTTTATAGCTTAACAGGGTACACAAAGTAAATTTAGGGATAAGATAACCCATTTCGCACAGTTTTAGAGATATTGCGTGTTAATTGGCAAAACTCATTGACGCGTTATGACTACCAGAGCAGGTAAATCAAAATATTTATCTATGTGGGAATCGAACCCACAATCATCGTGTTTACAGTCAGACGACTTTGTAGTGCAGTGCCACTGTTTACACTGACCACCCCTAATGAAAACATTTTGTTGATTAATTAATAACGGCGCCATGTATTTTGTCTTTTACTATGAGCATGATATAATGTGTATTAAAATTTTAGTACGAAAACTCATTCATTCATTAATATATAATTTTGTAATTTTAGTGTTTTACTAAAATACTAAATTGTCTTTAAAATATAAAAAAATAATTTATTTATCTAATATTTTTCCCTGGACTAGAATCACACACAAAATATTTATTGACATTGAATCTTTGTATCTAAACGTTTAACTTATTAACTTCTTTACTATTCAACAAAAAATTAAGTACTTAATATGTAAATTCACTGAAAACTATACACTTAATACGTGACTATCATTCAATGAGAAATTTAAATAACAAAAAAGACCTTTCTTTCCCTTTAATAAATAATTAACTATCGACTCTTTTATAAGTCTACTACTTAGTTAAAGCAAAAAAATAAGAACGTTCATATTGATCCTACGGCCTATTTTAAAGTCCTCGTGATAGAAACTCAACTGAGCGTCGCTGCGAACTAACTACGCACATTGGAAGCTCTATAAAAGCTTGTATGCTTTTAGTTTAACTTGTTTTGCAGTTTGTTAGACCTTTATATGGTATGCTAGTGTATGTCTTATATGGTTTATGTGTGTTATATTTCGAATTATTATTTACTTATTTCGAATTATTACTTAGGTATATTAGTATTATTTTTAAGATTAAGTATAGAAAAGTATTTTGGTAGGTAACTTGTAGATATCCTAGTGTTAAGCACTACGATGACCTCTATTATTGATTTATTTTTTTATGTTGTACCGTTTTTACTAACAATAATTTTATATACAAAATTTTCCATATATAAAACTTATAGATATGTATGTACATTTAATCAACTTAACTACGTGACATGCTCGACGAGTGGAGTATTAATAAGGCTCAAGATGCTATCGCGCCTAGTTAATGTGTTATCAGTTTACTTACAGCCATCCACTATTAAATAGTTGTTAACTTATTAATGGAAACCATCAATTCTGTAATTATTATTGTGTAAATTTGTGTTGACGAGTAGTGATAGAAAATTAATTAGAATAGTGTTACATATGTATGGTAAAAGAGAGGTTGAGAGATCAGTCGTGGCGTAAGGGCATAAGCGTGTGATTGTAATAACGATTGTCTTAACACTAGGTTTCTAGGTCCCCTCTGTCTACCCTGCTATGTGCCGGACACAACGTGAACTTAAAAATACTCATAAAAAAAAATCTTCATTCTATTAAATCTTTGCCCTATTATAAAAAACACCTTCTGAAATATACAATTAAAAATATAAATATAAAGTAAGTAAAATAAAATAATTAAATTACTTAAATAACTCACCCTAACAAATCGTTCACTCCGGCAAATGTCATAACAGCAGCAGCAACTAACATATCAGCTATTGCCAAGGAAGCTAAAAACAGGTTGCCGATCCTCCGCAAGCCTCTATCCGTGTATATTGCTATACACACTAATATATTTCCTGCTGCACTTACAAATATTAATAGAGATAGGAATATACCTGGAAAAGAAAAATTAAATATATATTGAGGTAACCTAAGAGACCCACTGGTCGGAGCCCCTCTCTCCGTCACACGAAATCTTGATACTTAAACGGTGAATCCATGGAATGCTAAGGAAGTTCTCTGATGAAGTCTATTGTAAGTAATAAGATCGTTGATCAAAAAATTCAAATCACAAGTTAGGTACATTCTTATAATATTTTGAACAAAACTTTTTGACTTTGACATTAACTGTCGAACCTACGACCTACACCTAAACATAGGAAAAATGTGTAATATACACATTTTTTTATTAGATCAACGATCTTATTGCTACTTTGAAACCATCGTGGTGCCACTCAATACGCAATACTTTCAGACTTAAAATTGAATTTATCAACGACAAAAGATTAATAAGTAAAAAAGATTTTTAATTAATGCTTAACTAAACGAAAAATTTAATCATAACTCACCAACTAATAGTATAGATAGCAGTGTAACTGCATCTGGGTCTTCTGCGTCTTCATATTCCACTGTTGTGTCGTTTAAGAGCGCCACCTATGAAGAAAAAACTAATAAAATAAAAAGTAAGAAAAAATGTTAAGTAATGAGCAATCAGCTTCATTTGGCGTCACCGTCGCACAGCTTAGAGAAGTATATGAATTTATGCATTACTTTTAGGTTCAATTTCTGAATAATAAACATACTCCCTAATCCAAGACAATATTAGTATTAAAAAACATTTCTTTTCGTAGTATGATTTATAATGAACACGTACACAATAAAAGGGCATTTGTCCGAATCAAGGTAGGATTTCGGACTTTCAAGAATAGGGAAGGGTGAATATATAAATGTTAAATGGACAGAGTAGCGGTAGCTGGGTCAATTATAGATTTTTTTTATTATATCCGCATTATGACTATATACATTCCTTCTTCTCATTTTTCGCTCATGTCACTTGTGAATGGCAATTGCCATCACTAGGGTCAAAGGGATCAAGTGGACGCTCAGAATCCATTTTGAAATTAACTAACCTAATTCACTTTATAATATAACTAATAAAATGAATAGCGTTTGGTTTCACCACATTATGTATTATATTGTTATTAAATTGTACAGGTAGTATAATACGTTGATAATCACTTGATCACCTAATTATTTCTGCGTAACTCGAATGATGTGAATACGTAAAAAAAAATAAGGATATCCTAAATAAATTTTAATTAAACCTATAAAAATAATTATTCCAGAATTTTAATTTAAAAAATAAATCTATATATATAAAAGGACATTTACTGACTGAGGTAAGCACGCAAAGCCCGTAACCGCTGATGGTAGCAATGTGAAATTTGGACAGATGATTATTTTTGTAATCTGGACATCCACTAAGGGATTTTGAAAAATTTTGACTCTAAAGGGATCAAATAGGGGTTGAAAGTTTGTATGGAAAAAAAATTTAATTGGCACTGATCTTTATAAAATTTAAAATTCAGAGTCTTAAAAATATTTAATTGAACACGTGTTTCATGGTTTTTTAGAATTCACCCCTTAAGCGTGCAAATAAGGGGTAGAAATTTTAAGTGGAAAAATCTTTAAATCGCTACCGACTTTTATAAAAATTTAAATTCAGACTATTCAAAATATTTTATTGAACACGTATCTTGTAGTTTTTTTTAGAATTCACCCCTAAGGGTGCAAATAAGCGGGAGAAGCTGCGCGCGCCCACAAGTATATAATATTAAGCTCATGATGAAAAGCTGTGAAATACAAAAGTCAATATTAACATGCCACATTTTATGGAGTGAACAAGAGAAACGAACAAAATATAATATAAAATTGTGAATTTAAGCGGAAAATGTGATGGTGTTCTAATTAAAG
This sequence comes from Heliconius sara, assembly GCA_917862395.2. NCBI lineage: Eukaryota > Metazoa > Arthropoda > Insecta > Lepidoptera > Nymphalidae > Heliconius > Heliconius sara. The sequence goes on along the minus strand of OU860798.1, from coordinate 3,321,438 downwards.
TTCATTTTATATTCTATCAACATCTAAGTTGTTATTGATAGCAAAACAGAAAACAGCGTGTTTGTTAGTTAAATAAATGTATGAAAGTGTAATCCCGTAGAAATGCAAGTATTTTCAATTGAAAAATTAAGAATAACTACTTTAGGTACTACTACAGGTACAGGATTATAAGAATACAATTACTTGTACTATCTGAGGCTATTGTGGCGAAGTTCTAAGTGTGGTTTTGAGTTCTTCCAGTCAACACTTAATATTTGAGTGGAAAGCAGAGAACGAACGTAATGTCTTGTCATTAAGGTCGACATGTAATTACATATCCATACATGTAATCACATGTGATAGCACATCCACAAATATGATCACAGATTACAGATAAACACATGTGATTACACATATATATAATCATAGATCCACACATATGCTTAGTTATCCATCCACACATGTTACCTATCATTCCAATTACCTATCATCTACACCGTATTCGTGATTAAATTTACTTAATATGGGAGTATATCCAAACATTTAATTTAAAAAGGGATTTTGAATTGCAAGTAAACACATTGCTCGTTATCGTTATCAACTTATTGAAAATTTTCGATTATTATTATCTAGATTTTGGAAAACTATACTCTAATAATTAAGAAATTTATTTAATTTAAGAATGGTTACATTTGCCAAGCCACATTTTTTACCGAAGAATTTTAGTAGATCTATATTTAGTAGTGTTATATCATTACAAAATACCTCTTCGTTTCTGTGAAAACAGAGTTTGCAAAATGTTTGTCTTAACTTAGATATATCTAAAGGTAAATTTGTAATTTTCATAACGAGTGAATATTATTTGAGGTAATTTTTGAGCCTAAAAGGTTAACCCAATATGGACACAAAGTCAGAGTGAAATAATTATTTAGTACTGATAATTGTAATAGATTCAACACGTACTACATGTGTTACCACTTTACCATCAATTGATACACATCTACATCCAGCCTAAGCGAGATGTTGGTACCTACAGTTAATTTTTTTTTAAGTTAAATCTATTTTTACTTTAACGCTTATAGCAAATAAATCCTCCTCCTCCTCCTCCTCCTTGTTAATTATAATTATTAAAAATT